>JAKMWS010000311.1:0-65931 GCA_025327135.1 Colletotrichum sp. SAR 10_71 | reverse complement strand
CTCCCCGATCCCTACCACCCCGCTATCCTTCCATAACAACAAACAACCAATATTTTTTTTTTTTTTTTTTTTTTGTTTTTGTTTTTTTTTTTTTTTTTTTTTTTTTTTCAGTACAGGGTTATGTCTGACTCAGCGGACGTCAGCGGAAGATCCAAGTCGCGTTCAAGACAAGTGTGGCGCCGGGCGGCCCAATTGAATTAGTCCGTACACTTAGCCCCTTAGAACACCCGAGGAAGTGCGAATACGACTGATATACGATGGGCTCCGCGGACGTGGTGTGGGTTATGCGTCCCCCTCTATTAATCGCCCTTTGTATTCCTCTGTGTTACCACCCGAGAACGACTTCGCACTCTTGAGGTTGTGGTTCGGTGATTGTTCTATGAAGACGGTTATCACTGCCGAAATGCCAACCACAATCCTGCGCGGTTCTGCTTACTGTCTCGAGGCTCTACGCGTCACCGCCCAGCAACTCCCTGACAGCTTCCGAGTACGAAGCTCGCGAATATGCAGTCGAATCTCTCTCGACGATCGCATCCGAAGACCCGAACTGGTTGTAAAACCTGCAAGTCAAGAAAGATCAAGGTGAGTACACAATATGTCATGATATCGCGACAATTATTGGGGTGGTTTTCGCCAGGGAACCTGGCAACATAGAGCTCTATCGTCTAGCTCCCGCAATCCATCATGCCCGTGCCCCTAATGCTCAACGGCAGCTAGCAGGCTGACGGGATGAACGCCTCTATATCATCGCCAGCAGCCAAACAGCGACTAACAAAGCAACTATAGTGTGACGAACAGAGGCCAGCATGCAAGAACTGTATCAAACATGGAGTCGCCTGTGGCTTCTTATCATCTTCGTCACGAGATCCCACGTTTTCATTGGCGGAGCACCCGGGAGGGTTGAATTTTCTCGATCTTGAGCTTTTGCATCATTACTGCAACTTCACGGCATACACTTTGTCAGAAAACTCCCTGATGCGCGAGTTTTGGCGTTTAAACGTCGTCAAGCTCGGAATCGAGTGCGACTATGTTATGCGGAGTATTCTCTCCGTTTCAGCTCTGCATCTCGCGCACCTCTGCCCAGAGAGAAAGGATCACCTGCTGGAAAAGTCCATGATGCATCACGAGATGTCGTCTAGAGCAGCAGTTGGACTAATGCAAGAGGTACAAGAGAGCAACAAGGCGCAGTTGTTCATCTTCTCTGTGTTGACGATTTATATCGGTGAGTGATCTTTTACGGACTGTAAAAAGCGTATTTGGTATATTGACTCGTGATTTGATATCTAGTACTAGCCAACTCGCAATATCATAGTGATGCTCCGCTGACTGGCACCGAACAGTCACCAGATTGGATCGTACTATTCTGCGGGACCAGGTATCTAGTTGGAGAGCCGAACGATAACCCCCTGATCTCGCCCATTATCACGCGTACTCTAGCGCACTTCCAGACGCGCGAGAGGCCGTATCATCACACGCACCTCGGAGATCTTGAGGCGAACATCAATGCTTCGGAGCGAGATGATGGATTACTTGCTATCTACAACCATGCTATCAACGAACTTTATAAGTCGTACGGGGCGTTTTACGAGTGCACGGAGCCACAGGACATCACGGATGTGTTCGTCTGGATTGCCATGGTTGCTGATGACTTTCTGCCGTTATTGAGGGATTCCAGACAAAAGGCGTTGGTGATCTTCTTGTACTTTTGCATGCTGCTGAAGCAGCTGCCTAGTCAGTGGTGGCTAGATGCTTGGTCAAACAACCTGTACGGGAAGACGTATGGATCGTTGGACGACGAGCATAGGCCGTGGGTTAGGGACCCGACGATGGAATTCAGCGACATCTGTTCGTGATAACCGCCTCTCCCCGAGAAACCTACTACGCGTGGCAATGCTACCGTCTAGATTGCCAGCCCTACGTGATCCATGATCTGCCACTTGTTTATTGCCCATACCGCAATCGGGATGTGGATACCATGATGCCGCGTGGAAAATCTCCGAACGCCGCAGCAATTGGTGCTTCTTTTATCTGCCCACTTGGCCCGCGGGAAGCGCGGCCTCCGGGCTGACAGCCATCTCTTTCCTTGTCTAAATGTTCGATGTCCGGGTTGCCTACCCCTTAAATGCAATGGAGGTAACTTCAACGATTCGACTAGGGACAGAAGCTAAAGAGCGCATGTTGTAACGAGTAAAGTTGCCAGCCGTGTTCGAGACAGGGCCGGAAAGTGGGAGTCGATTGCACCAAGCGTTGCAAGGCGCTCTTCAACACTAGCTATAGTCTTGTGCGGGTTTGCTTTGCTCGATGTTGTCGATGGTTTTAACGCGCTCGATGACAGTGTTGTTGTTGTCGTCCTTTTGGCAATTACCTGGGAGACTTTGTAGAGAAAGCAAAACCAGCAATCCCCCGTTCTTCTCAACTCCCCTAAAGCTCTGTAGCTCGGCTGTCTGGATCCCAATGGCCAGCGGTGTCGACTTTCTTTTCGTCCTCCATTCGAGGTCGTCGTTTAGAGCCACACGGTAGGCATAGGAGGTAGTCGGTACAAGCTCGAGTGGTTTTGCTCGTTGAGAAAGATTCGGACTATTTCGAACAGGAGGCGCGAGATCGCTGCGTTGTCAACATTCCCGCGGGACTGAAGACAAGACACGGCCGTAAGGGGCGTCTGGCCGCATGGCGAGCCGCGCAGGCTTTGGAACATTATCTGTGGAAGTGGAAAAGAATAGTCAGCAACAAGCAGGATATAGAATACCAGAGATCTTGACCCATGGGTTCGATCCTTTAGTCAGGGGGGGACGCGGCTGACGATACTCAACTCGAAGGGGTCCTCGCCAGTACGCGTTCCAACCCTTTCAAGCCGCAGGGAAGAATACTGCCATGATGCTTCAGGCACAGAGGGCCAGGAGAACAAAACTAGGAATCCCACGGAGCGACAAACCAGACATTTGCTGCTTCTTCAACCACTCTTCGGGCTTCCGCGGCGCCCAGCACTGTCCTGATTATTCGTTTTGGCTCCGCCAATCACGTCGCGCTGTCTCAACGAGGTCCAATGAGCGTGAAGATTTTGCACAAGGCCCATGTCGTCAGTATGGGTCGTCGATGTTCGGGAGGACGAGGCTCCCGGGAGATGCCCCGACAGTCTGCCGCATGACAGAGAGGAACATAACAACAGAAACAATCCAGAAGAAGCAGCTGCAGCGTTTGTATATAGTCAAACCAATAATCATGTTTCTCAAGTTATTGAAAGCCATCGACTTGGGCAAGCCGAAATGTTCGTACATCTCGTATTATTGTCCGAGTCCGAGCCCCTCGGACTAAGACTGTGGCTTAGCCGTGGAAAAGGAGAGCACTAACCCAAATGTTGGTCATCTCTGTGGCTTGTGTGTAGCGCCATACTGAGCACCCGAATTACCCGAGGATCCCAGTTGGTCTTTCAGGCACGGCGCTTACATATCCTTTTACGGAAAGGATCATGCACTACGAGAGGTTGAAAACTTCGGCCCCGAAACAAATTTGATTGTCACCTGTCACGTAAAACAGGATGCAACTGGGTAGGGAATATCGGCCATAGGTGCAGTTTAAACCATGAAAGATTACAACAAAATCTTAGTTGCCCAACATTCGCAGCTCTAAGCCAGTTGTTTCCCCGACATGTTAAGGGTTAACTAGATTCTCCCGGATTGATGCTGCTCAGAATCCACATTTCACGATCACTCAGGCGTAGGGAAATGCATACAGGAGTTAACAGGTCAAGTCTGAAGCACAGCGTGCGCATCAACGCTTGGACTCTCCCACTCAAAGACTTTTCGCTGGGTATGTGTTTAAGTCTGATGTAATGGGATCACTATGGAATATTTTGGTCTGAATAATGGAGCGCAACATGTCAACACGATATCCAATATGGTGAACGCATGCGCTGAATGGCCACGAGATTTAGAGCTGGAAACTCGGATAACGTACTTGAACGTATATACTATGGAGCTCGAATTCTGTTTCGGCGACACTCATCCGTAGGTGCAAAAAGGTTTGCAACTCCTGAGTCAGTTTATGACAGCGAAGAATGTAGAAGAATAGAAACCTAAGTATGCGATTATGGTGGTTATTAGAGCAAGCAGTACCCGTTACATACAGTGAGTAAGAAGTTTAAGAACGTTACCGTTCAGGGTTTTCAACAATCTACCGAACGTCTCGAGCCGAAAGCTCAGATGACTACCTAAGTATGATAGTTTGCGTGTAATCAATAATTTGTCGGCTTTCACCTCGCTCTAGTACCCAGTCCCAAAATATGAGCTACATTCCAATGCCAATTAGATGCCAAGGTGCCTGAGTGTAAACAATTCGGTGGAATTTTCTTTTGTATGTGCCCGGTCGCAATCAAATACATAGCCTCCGTCAATGGAAGTATCCTGCGTTACAAGCAGGTCAGGGCAACTGACCGCACCATAAAGCAAGAGCTTCATCAATGACAAAGCCGCTATCCTTAATCATCATGCCTTGGTCTGTACTACATACTTTCGCTAGCCAGCACCCCAACTGGTTGGAAACGCAGGTCTACAACGAAACCAACAGCCCTGCCACTTTTGTTCCACACAACCCATCTTACAAGATCAGCGCAACGCATGTACGACTCTGGTATTTGATCATTCTGCGTCCTTTGCCCCGCGTTATCTTCTTGACTAGCATTAACACAATCCCACATTCACCGACAGGCCTTAAATACTTCATATTTTGGATTTCTTCTCCGGGCGGTCACATATATAGCTGGCCATCAAGATCATCTTCCAAAAGCTGTTTGCAACGTATAAGGTGGGTGAGACTGGAAAAAGCAGGATCGCACGCCTGAGAACTCTTGAATGACACTGCAGTACAAGCCATGAACTCCATGCAAATCAGTGTAGATACACAGCCTGCGGCCCGCTCTTGCGCAACGCCATTGCCTCCCCGTCCATAATGCCATACACAAAAGCATCGCCTATCAGGGAGAATAGAGGAGTCGCACTACTTCGAGGGCTTTTGTCGCCCGTGGATGGCCGCAGAATGAACGGCACCTTGCCGCCCGAAAGCACCCAGACCTCGTCCCCCTCGACTAAGTTCGGCGGACCGACACCAACGTATCCTCTCTCCGTGACAAAGAAGGTCTGACCAGCTATCATCATGCGCACAGAGTTGCAGATGAGCTTGTTCAAGGGACTGCCTCCATGGAATTGTAATGCGGCAAGGCGAGCGTCATTGTCATTAGCCCTCCGCAGCGGGAACTCTTGCATGAGAAGGTCTCCCATCATGGTTCGCCAGAATACATCAGCTGGAGTCTCACCACTAGGATACCTCCGGCCTCCCAGCGATCGTTCCATGAGCCGCTGCCAGATCTTCGTGGATTCGATGATTTGCTCGTTCAAAATGCCCTCCGGGCCATCCCCTCTCAGTGGGCTTCCGACCTTTTGTACCGTGTCTACCGATATGCCACTTAGAGAGAGCAGGCTGCCTTCATGCAACGGTGGTGTGAACTGCAGATCCTCCCCACCATCAGCCGCAAACTTCTTGTACCGGTGGGAGTGATTCCACCACCAATGGGGGGTGTTGTCACAAGGTGTTTGTGACAGGTCAATCGCCCATGAAGGGAGATCTGGGATGCTGTTCGGCCGCAGGCCGACAAGTGGTCTGAGGCCTTTTTCACTCTGTATCAACCCCGTGGTAACCTTTTTGTATAGATTGACGACGGACATGTCGTAGTCGCAGATTTGCACACCAGGGATGGGTGTGTGTGAAAACATGCCCATCAGTGCAAAAGCTTTGTCCCTCGGGTCCGTTGCCTTTCGATATCGCCATCGCTGGAGTATGTTCAGCGGGTTCTCCCCGGCCTCCGCAAACTCCAGCCCACGAACTGGTCCTGTGAAATTGTTGACGATATCGTGGAATGTGTCCAGGATAGGGAAATGCAAGCGTGGAAAGAGCCCTGAGCACAGCCTCCTTGCTGCCTGCTTGAACGTGGCCCAGGGCAGACACAGCGGACCCCATATAACCAGAGCATTAGATGGGAGCACGACTTCCTGGACCGTCCATATCCGCGACCACCAAGGGTTTCCATCCAGGACCAGAGCCTTGAAGGCGCTATGGGCCCTTGCTAATCGATCAGGAGTCGAAAGCCCCGGAGGGATGAACTTCGAGTCACCCCACTGTCCCGCGCACATGCAAATGAAGTCGAATGCTCCCTCTGCATCGCTAACAGCGAGCGTATCAGGAAGCTCGCCGAGCCAGATCAGGCATCTCGAGCAGTTCTTATAGATCTGGCGCATTATGGAGACCTGTCGCGTCTTATCACGCGAATCCAACTGATTAATGCATATCTGATCAACCCAGAGGGGCCGTATCATACTGGGCTTCCGAAGGCGTCTGAGGGCGGCCTGAAAGCTCTTTGTGATTTTGACTGTTGCTCCTGCTACCTGGATTGGCTCCAAGTTCAACTGGTCTTCCCAGACGTACGAAAGGGCCTCGTATGGCTCGCAAGTTCCGAGCTCCAGATTGCGGATGTTGCAGCGTAAGTCATCATCGTAGTTTGCTGGCAGCAGGTCGAGAATCCGAAAACCGGTTGTTGAATCCATTGAATGTTTTGCGGGGGTGCTTTGAACCATGAATGCTTCCGTTCGTCAAAATGCCTAGCGCTTGTTGGAATGATGATGGGACCGGTGATGGAAGCATGAGACACAAGAGCCTACCAAAGTTCTGAAATGTGTGGGAGGCTTTACAGAAGGGCACATTACTTCTCGGCGGAGGGGAGCTTATTATGGGCAGAGACTCTCGGTGCACTTGGCACTTGGAGCTGAATCCATGCGATGTCACATAGCTCAAGCTCAGGTACCGTTTCTCGATGTCATTGGATCATCACCGCATGTTGTAGAAGACATAGCTGCTAGGTATTTTGTTACAAGTAGATCAAAGTGCCCAACTGCGCCACAAAACAAGGGCTTGCTTTGGTACAAAAACCCCGTTGTCATTATCCCCTAGTGTAGCTTCTACTGTAGATGGGCTGGGTGCTAGAGTAAGAAAAAATATTATGGCAGGTTGTTTTCTGATAACACAGGTTGCCTCGCTGTCTCGCACTGCCATTGAAATCACATGATGATACGCTCTGGGCCCCTGTTTACTCACTTTGAGGTGTGTGAGGTGCCGGGCTCTATCAGAGGGAACTAGGCAATAACGGGACATACGAGGGCTGAACAGTGAGGCAATGTGGATGCTGTGGGAATTTAGATCTAATCATTGGGTCTGATAAGGATAGACTTCAGAAATGCTTGACGTCAAGACCCGGAATCGATCGACGGTAGTTCAGGGAACCTTGCCTTTTGCAGGAAACGGCTCGGAATCCGAGGTACCCAGTTCGGGGTCGAATGCGGGGTCCAACGACCACCGTTTCTCAACGCCTTCACACAACGTTTTTTCTCGGCCAATTTTTCCAATCCAGAAAACCGTCAAGGAAAGATGACAGATATCGAAACGTATGAGGCCGAATCCACTTCACAGCTGGAGAATCTCCCCACGGAGGTGCTGCTCCAGATCCTCGCACACATAGACGATGTGCACTGTCTGTGGAACGTCATCACCTCCTCGCCCGCCTCATTCCGCGTATTCAGTCAATACAGCGCCGAGATATTCTGGCAGTCCATCTCCGAGAGCACAATCACGCCGCAGACACAGGATATCATTCGCTTTGTGATACAGCTTCGCGCCGGCGCCCATAGGGAGACAGGCTTGGACGAGATTTTCCGAAAGATCAAAGACCGCGAGGCTGGTATTGTGCTCGGTAAAAGCAAAGAGGCGGGCTACGATTTCGAAAGTCGCGATGCCTCGAAAGTCCCGTCTCTCAGCGTCTTGCGCAGCGTGCTCTCGACAGCGGCGCAGGTTCACTGCTTGACCAGGTCGTGCATTGACCATAACCTGCAACAACTGATTGATGCCAAGGCAAAGGGACGGCTTGAGTGGGCTCCGGAAGACGAAAGGGCGCGGAGGCCGTCATGGGTGGAAGAGCAACGGGTTCTCCGCGCTTTTTGGCGGTTGCAGCTCATATTCGAACTGAAGTTGGCGGTAACTACGTCCCGAGTCCGGGACACTCCTGGGACAAGCGATCACGCGAACGACTTCGACATGCAAAGTTTTTACGACAGCAGTAACAGCAATCTCAAGGTCGCTTACCACGAAGTCATGACAGCGATTGAGTACGTCCGGCATATTAAGGCTCACAGAAGATACAGCTCGGGGTCTGAGACACATCGACTGCCCCAGCTGACTTGGCCTACGAAGGATATCCAACCTTCATCAAGGCGGGTACCAACAACTGGTGCCATGAGAAGATCGTCGCTAGTGCTACCAGCCGACGGCCTCTGGATTGTGGACAGCATGAGTCGAGGCGCTCACTCGCCGATCAAGTACGCGGGCTTTGAGCCTTATAGGGCTTTGGGGTTTGCCATCTGGGACCGGCATCGGCTCGCAGAGCTTGGTTTGGCGAGCCCTCCTGGTCATGGTCGCGTAACGGGCCTGGGGTCCTACTTCTCTTATTGGCTGAGGTTGCTGGACGCACGCGACTTGGCTCAAGCTGAAGAGGTGATGCGGGAGGTTGAAACCCAAGGAGGGCGACTGGGTCCGCTGCAGCCTATGATCCAGGACAATGCGTCTTGAGATGTGATTTGTAGACTTATGGTCATGGTTTATCGGCCTACGCGATAGTCACAAGTAGCTGAACGCGGGCTCCATCCTAGGTTTGACACTACATTACACACGATGTTTGGATGCGTGCTGTTCATTGGACGGGCCAACTGCACTTTCATGTTCTCAATGATTCGTCCTAAGAACTTCCTGTGTCTCTGATTTATCTCTTCGTGATAATGATGATCGCTTCTAGAGTTGTTTCGCTCCAAGAATTGCGCCCGGCGATGGGAAAGAAACCCGGAGCACTTCTTCACTTCCCACTCACCCAGTCAATCTTGACTTTTTCGTAATTACATCGTTGCTTTGCGAGCCCATAACCCTGCGGCATCCCTTAGGCTTTGTCCTGGGATCCTTCACCGCTCAATAGCCTGCTGATCTTAACTCAGTGCATCAAACGTGCCGGTATCATAGAGGTTTCTGAATGCGAGACTGAATGTCGTGAGTCGCTGCCTTATCCACCTTAGCTCCTAGAGCATCCTGGTCTTTGATGTACTCGGGCATCTCAACTCGGCTGTCTGATGTTCCTGGTAATCCCAGCGGAGGTCCTCGGACTTGCTTCTCTGCCGCATCCGTGGTCATCTCTGTTTTCTCGCATGCCTTCTCTGTGGGCATTCGGCTGATCTCCCGCGCGTCTTGGAGAAGACCAAGTCCTAACTCTGGCTCATAGCGAAGACGACCAGTGCCGCATTGCTGCAAATACCGAAGGACGCGGCGGTATGCCCTGAAAATGGGGTTGTTCTCCCATGAACGTATCTCGTCGGCTTCCAGGCCCATCTGAAGCTGTGCATTGTACCAGATGTCTGACTCAGGGCAATTGAGCCTCTTGGGGTTCGCGATGACAAAAGCGATAACGATGATCTCATCGACGGGGAGTTCTCCCCTGAAGATCTTCAGGGCTTTTTGGGTAACAGTCTTGAACTCGGGGGAGGAAGCAAGACGGTTGAGGTACACGTCCATTGTGACACCCGGGACGGTTAAGATGCTGCATACCCGTAGTTTGGTGTGGCGAGGGAATACCCCGTTCTCGGCGTCGGGCTTGAAGATGAACTCTGCAAGTTGCATGGCCGTGTTGAAGTGGGGCATAGTTCCAACTGGGTGCGTTTGCGATGGTTTAGACACTGCCGGAGTGACAAACTCGCTAGGTTCTTTCAATTTCTTCTTCTTAAGGTTTGGCGTTCCATCTGCAGGGGAGCTGTTCGACGTCTTGTTACGCTCGCCACTTATTTGGCCATGTGCTCTCTTCTCACCCGTCTTGGCAATCTGCCCGGCTTGGTGCTTGATGGGCTGCTGGGTTCCTCCAAATTTCGATCTAATTTGGGTGCCGGATCCGGGCACAAACGTCTTCCGAATAGGAGCAGAACTGTTGTCCTTCACCTTCTTGTCAGGCAGGGATGCCTCTGTGGTCTTGCCTCCGACCCTGGCCTTTGCCCAAAAGGGCAAGGGCTTTGCAGCAGATGGTCCGCCTTTTGACTTCGCTCCTACTTTCGAAGGGGCGGCTGACGTGTCCTACAAAGAATGATTAGAAGCCGTAGCATGATATATGAGGGAAGGTACGACTACCTTTGGTTTAAAAGCCGAGTGAGTATGGCCCTGTGAATGAGCAATGCCGGGCCTGACGCTGGCTGAGGAGGAAAGTGCCATAGTTGATGTGTGCGAACTTGACCAAGGATTAAGGTGGAGCTGTGCTGTATGCGAGATATGTGAAGCTAGGTGGTTTATTGTTTCTGTTGAGGCACGCTTTTTTGCGTGTTCCAGATTGAGAGTGAGAGGAAAGGCGGCACAAGGAAAGATTGATGGGATCGACTTTTATTGATTGTGGTACCTGGCGTTTGAATGTTGGAAGGTGCGATGTTCTGACAACCCAAGGCAAGTGCTGCATTGCCTCTTGTGATGCGATGAGGAGTCAGATAGAGCCCCGATTTTGATGTTCCAGGGATTTGAATATGATTCTGGAATAGAAGGTTTTTCATCGTTTAATTTCCCGTGTTCAAAAGTGCAAGAGTCAGCTGGCTACTTACAGAATAAGATAGAAGTACATTTTGGGTTCTATTCAGGAAATAGAAGACAGACTGTAGGGTTAGCAACCATCGGGGAAGGTACGACCTATATTCAAAAGCCACACGGGATAGTGGACCATATCCTTGAAATAGACCAGAACATTTTTTTAATTATCAAGTAGATCTGGAGTCTGGCATCGAATTACGATGCTTCAAGAAAGAGTCACTTTTTTTTGTTGAAATTCTAGCAGTCTCTTGTTGTTGGGAGTAACTTGAGCATTCTCCTTCAATTAGACATTATGTGGCATGCTATTTAAACGGGTTTCGTTGGATACAAAGACGGAAATCACGATGACTCTTCACCTCATCAATGACTCTGTAAAAGTTGATGAAGAATGCGACAATGAGCCAGCTGCCCACTTGGCAAACTCGGCCATCCAAAGCCAGCAGAAGATGATCGGTACCAACGCAATCAACACCCACCAGAGCTCAATCGTCAAGCGTCGTCTAAGCCAGCGCTGACATCTCGCGCCAAGTTTCCTGCGGTGAGAGCAAACCGACGTGCCGTACACAAGACAGCCCAGGCCCGGCCTCGACTCGCATTCCATGTGTTCTCGTCGTCGTTGCATCAAGAGTCTAGCAAGCGTTAGTCAACAGGTTGAGCGTTTGCGAGTGAGAGGCAATGCATACGGTACGCTACCCCTGCAAAACCGTAGATCGCTGCCAAGATCGCATCGCTTATCGTTGGGACACTCGAGATGTAACATCCGGCGTTCCATCAGCCATTCCACCTTCAATCGGACACCAGTGTCCACAAGGTAGTAAAAGTAGCTGCTGGTATGCTTAAGGGAGAGCGCATCGGGGTAAATGAGTTGCTTCGATATGAGAAGATGGATTTCCGGAGGCAAGTCGGTGAATCCGGCATGAGTGCTATCCGCCGCCTTGCATTCTGAGTACCGGCCTCGGGCGTCTGCGGGGCCCGGAGTGGGTCGTCGGAGAGACACGGAAGGCTCCATCGTCGGGGATGAAACGGGGCAACGCCGCGTTGTAAATGAGGTGATCTAGGCTGGATACCGGTGCGCGGGTAAAAGGCAACACTTCTTTGTCGGGCGTTGTGAAAGAAGAACAAAGGTCATCTAACGTTGCTGTGGGTTGCGAGGGCCAACCAAATATGTAGCCAGAAATCCTGCTGCCTTCGAATGATGTTTTGGGGACACCTGTAGCGTGGCAGCGCTCCTAGCGCGTCAGATACGAAGTTTCAGTCCGTCCGTCACCGGGGGAGGGGCAGCGGTTTTGCGTTGTCAGCGTCAGGCACACTCCTAGTGTGGCTGGTTTCAGGAGCCGCTTTGCCGAATTCGGAATTCAACGTGGCGCGGTCATCAGGCAACATTCCGAGCTGGAAGGATGTTCCGCGTTCGCCTAACTATGCGCTGGGGCCTACTTGCGAATTGTAAAAAAGGAGATGGTTTTGGTCACTTGACTTTTCAAAACTGGGTGGAATTCCACGGTATGCCGAATGCATCTGAGTCACTCCCTGTGGCGATAAGTGCCGACCGCTTATGCCTGGGAATGAGCACAACGCAGCTGCGCGGCCGAGTTGAGAAGTTTTCCAATTCTAGTCTGATTGAATTTTCTGACTCGTGCAGGGAGAAAATAATGTCGATTAATCGGAATATTATTTCGGGATAATATTGAGTTTATGTACTGGCGTCCCGTAGCAGCACCCGATGGGATGGCTATAAAACTTGGCATATTTAGGCATGTTGTATTATTGGATCTGGCTGGAGTGTATTTGACCTTTAATTACGCCCCGCCCGCTTTTTACCTTTTGCGTGCTTGATTTTCTCGGAGCTATATGCATTATACCGTTGGACCTATACGCGCAAGCTTTGTTCAAGAGTTTCTGCCTTCGAACGCAGTTTCTCAGTCCCGAGATACTTTATCGCCCCGCTCTCTAAAAGATATCCCTCCTAGGACTCCTTTGCTTCAACTCCGTTTCCTAATGACATCATGCCCTGCCACGCTTGAAGAAACTTTTGCACCTTTATGACTAGTCTCTCACTACTGTTGGTGAGATCTTGGATTATCTCCTTATCATCTGCCTTTTAGAGATGGATGGAATGTTGTGTAGCTTTCGACAGACTATTGTTAAGCTTCTCCAACAAGATAGCTAGGTCTTTCAGCACTTCCATATCCTTGTCGCTGATTGGTTGGCTATACTGACGGCAGCTTACGATCGTATTGTTGAACCAAGTCCCTATGGATACCAAGTTGAAGACGCAGTAGAGGAATAGCAAAGGCGTTTTCCTGGGGTCCTACCTGGATAGATTATATTTTGCTGGAATTTGGTGCTTCTCAGCGTCGCTTTGTTTGGCAACGAATCGTATGACTTGTTGCCCGCTAGCACTATTCATCGTAAAACGATCTCATTCCTCTTTGCTATCTGACTTTGTGTTGTTTTTTGTGAAGTTTTTGTTAGTTGATATGCCCTCTATATAGGGATTTACGCGGATAACTGTTGTGATCTCCCTTGGCTTGCTAATGTAGACCTTGGCGTGCGCAATTGGTTTATCTATTATTAACGTCTCTTGTGTAGTTGCTGTTAGCTTTTTAGGGTTTGAAGTGTGTCTTTTTGAGGTTAAAGTTGACTTCTTTGAGTATAATATCTTTGTGGATGATATTGACGATTAAGGCTAAATATTTACTTAACTCCCTTATTACCTTTTTGATATTGCTCTATATTATAGTAGGAGATGAGGTATTTTGTTGTTTACCTAGATGTGGTTTTAGTTAATTTGATGAAACAAGCTATCCTAGGGGTATAGGGGGGTAACTTACTGTTAGTTAACTGTTACTACCTATTAACTATAGCACCTAAATATACTATTACTTATTAGTTAGTCTACTAGTAACTATTAACTAACTGTTATAGAATTCCTAATATTAGATAACTAACTAATATTAAGTAGGTCTATAGAGTAAAGTGAGGGATATAATTAGTTAGTAGATTAAGAGGGGAGAAGGTATATTAAGCTTAAGCTAATATATATAAATAAATATATTAATTAATTAGATATATATATAATTATTCCTACCTACTTACTAGTAGAAGTTAATTAATACTACTATAAATCCTCTACTACTAAGATAACTACTATTAAGTTTATTACTATTAAGTTTATTACTACTAAGTCTATTACTATTAAGTTTATTATTATTAAGTCTACTACTATTAAGTCTATTATAAGAGGCTTTATTTATAGAATATAATAAATAGTACTATTATATAATTAATATAGATAAAAAGATAATATAGCGATATAGTATAAGTAATATAGTGTAGGTAATATAAGTAATATAAGTAATAGTTAGTAGTATAAATACCTTTATATAAGGCTAATACTTTATAATTAAGATATTATTAAATTAAAGCTATATTTATATATTAGTAAAGTTCTATAATTATAAAGGTTTATTAGGGCTATTTAGACTTTACTAATAGTTTATCTTATATTAATAAGCTTATTACTAACCTATAAAGCTAAAGTTAGTTATTATTAGATAAACTAAAAATATTAAATAGTAGTAGCTTATCTTATAAGCTAAGTAGGCTAGATAAATATATACTAGAGGTAGTAAATAGGGTATATTTAATTTTATAGGTAGTTACTTATTAGCTTCTAATAGCTTTTAGCTATAATAATTAAAAGATTATAAACTAATCTTATTTATTAAATAGGTAAGTTTGCTTTATAGCTTACTATATATAAGTAAAATAAGAATAAGATATTAAAGTATATATTAAGTATTCTAATAAACTAAAAACTAGAAGTAGGTATATATATAAAAGAAGTTAGATTATAGCTATTAAGGTGCTACTTATTATAATTAGCGCTCTATAGATAGGTTACTTATAAGGTATAGATATTTTAGTTTATAAAGATAAAGAAATTATAAATAGGAATAATATAGACTTAGTTAGCTATAATAGCTAGAAGTTTAATAATTATAGGGTTACTAATATCTTTAATTAGCTTAAGGTTAAGTGTTTTATCTTAAGCTTCTTAGATATAAACCTAAGTGAGAATTAAGAAGATATATTAAGTGTTACCCTTATTTTAGAGGAAGATATAATCTAAATAATTATACTATTTGCTATAAAAATAAATATAGTTATTAAGTATAAAAGTGATTTAATAAGTATTACTATATATTATTAGTATATACTTTAACTATAAAGAATAAATACTATTTAGCTTAATAGATTAAGTAGAGAAGATCTTAGTAGATAGTTAGAAGGGTAAGTAGTTAGGATTTAATAAAGTCTAATACTTACTACTTTTAGTAGGGTGAATACTATATTAGTAATAGAGGTTAAAAATATTAGTAATAGAAGTTAAAGGTATTAGTAATAGAAGTTAAAAGTATTAGTGTGATTTTTTAAAAGAAGTTGAAATCTTTATAAGATATTTATAAGTAAGTAGCTATAAAGAAATATTTAAAAATGTTTTTTTTATATTTAAAATAAGTTAAAATATCTACTAATATATTTTTTAAACTTATTTAACCTATATTAGTTAAGATATAGCTAAAAAAGGTATAAATTGCTAATATAAAATTCTTATAATAGCTACCTCTCTAGGTTATATTATAAATAGTATCACTTTATATTAAAAGTATTAGTATTATATAGTATTATATAGTATTAAAAATAATATTACTAGAATTTATAATAACTAAATATTATAGCGCTAACTTTTTAGCTCTCTATATATAATATATATTAAGATATATACTAAAGTTAATAATCTTAATTACTTTATAGTTAACTTATAGTTAAAAGCTTTAAAATTTCCTCTTTAGGCTATATTTATACCTCTTATTTAGTCTATTTTCTATATAAATTAAGCTAATACTTTCTAATTTTCTATAGTATTTATTTATCTCTCTCTGCTCTCTTTTCTTATTTAGTAGCTAATAAAATTATACTATTTTACTTAAGTGAAGTATATAATATAAAATAAAACTCTAATAAAAGGAAATATAAATATAAATTTTATAGTTTAAGTAACTTTATTTACTTATTAAATACCTTTTATTTTTAGCTATAAATCTTTAGTAGATAATAATTATAATAATAAGTTTTCTAAAATAGGGTTTTAAATATTTTAGATATCTAACTATTATAGCTTAATATTTTTACTTAAGGCTAATAAAGGTTATTATTAGGTTTACTAGTAATAGTAGTATATATTAAGCTTATATAGATATTCTTAAGGAATAGTTTACTAATAATAAATAGATAGATATAGTTATTATTAATAAAGTTTATTATGCTAAACTGTTAGTTTTTATTTAGTAAGAATTAAGCTTAAGTATTAACGTTATAAGGAGGAATAATTAATTTAAAGATATTTAAGTATTTTTAATATAAAGTATAGAATTAGTTAGTAAGGTAGGTATTAATATATTAGAATAAGTTTAAGATAATAAATCTATATATTTAGTAGATATTCTGCTTTATAAATAAGGCTTTCTTAATATTATAATAATTAGTTTAATAGATATTATACTTAGCTATTTTATATTTATTCTCTCTTAATAGAGTGTTTATATTTACTAAAAGACTATATTTTACTATTAAATCTAAGTAGTAAATACTAATATAAATATTAGGTTAAACTATATTTTATAGGTATTACTTTACTTAAGCTAGAATATTAATATTAGCTTATAATATAAGCTATAAGTATATAGATATATAAGAGGCTAAGTAGCTTAGCTTATTATATTTTAACTAGCTATTAATATCTTTAAGTATATAGTTTATATATAATAGGGAGTTAAGTATAAGCTTAGTTATTAAGCTTATTATAATAGATATATTATAAATTAGCTTTTTAGTCTTAAGGTTCTTTTTAATAGTATTTATAGTAAAGTTAGTAAGCTTTATATATATAATATAGTTATTATTAATAGTAATCTCTATATAATCTCTATTGCTTTTACTAATATTAATATTTATTAATATATTATTACTCTTTATAACTTTTATATAATAGTTAATAATAAACTTTAAGTTATTTTTAATCTTACTCTCTTTATTCTTATTATTATAAAAGTAACTCTAAAAGTATAGATTAATATACTTTTAATAAAGCTAGTAATATAGTAAGTATAAGATAATAATTAATTATTATCTATAAATAGAGAGGTTATACTATATTAAATAATATATAAAGTTTTATAGATATAGCTATTTAAAGTGAAAAAGCTAAACTTAGAGTAGTTAGTAATATTTAACTCTTACTTTTAAAGTAAGTAAAATATTAAAGAGGAGGGTATATATAAAGTTTATAAAACTATTAAACTCTAAATAAGTTAGATTAGGGGAGTATAATATAATAAAGTTAAATATTAGGGAGATTTCTATAAATAGAATAGAGATATTAGTTAGACTTTATTAAGTAGTATACTATTTTTTAGCTTTTTAAGTAGTTAGATTATTTTATATCTCTAGTTATATTTATTAATACTAATAATAATAGTAATTATACTTATAGATATTAAAATTAATTATATCTTTATTTTAGATATACTTTTTATTAATATAATAAAAATAGTAGAACTTAAGGCCTTAAGGGCTTTTTAAGCTAAAGTTATAGTTTTATTATAATATATTACTAATAAAATATATAGTGAAAATATATACTAAAGTGTTTTATCTATTAATAACTATTTAGATATTATAATTAAGGGGGATTATATATTATAGAGCTTTAATAATATTATTTATTAAAGAGCTATAAGGCTTTAGTATAATAAGAAAAATATTAATAGCTTATATTCTCTTTTTAAAAGGGAGGCTACTAATTATAGTGTAAAATCCTATTAATATTTAGTATATATTATAATAGAGGCTGAATCTATTAATAAATATTATAAGGGGATAAGAGATTATAAGAACTTTAGTTAATATAATATCTTATTCTTTCTAAAAATACTCTCTACTAAAAGTCTTAAGCTTAAGCTTAATATAGAGAGGTAAACTATAATAAATAGAAGTAAAGGTATTATTATAGTATATAACTTTATAAACTAATTAGTATAGCTTATTAGGATATTTCTTAGTAATAAAGGAGTACTTAGAGAAAAGACTTTAGCTTATACTTAATTTATTATTCTTAAGCTTTTAGGGTTTAAATAGTATAAAGCTAGAGTTATTATAATCCTCTCTATTATAATTATTAATAAAAATATTAGTAAAAGTATTAATTTATAAAGGTTAAATTTATATATTTTAATTATAAAGGATAAGCTTATTTTCTTTTTAGATTAAGTCTTTTATAGCTTTATATAACTTTTCTTATAATTTAGTATTATCTAATAGAAAGTTTTATAAGTTAAGATACTTTTTAATATAGAGGATAATATTACCTTACTTATTAAGAGGCTATAAATAATAGTTTTTACTAATATATATAATTTAATTAATATAGATTTTTTTAAACTTATTAATAGGAATACTTTAGTAATTATATACTTTATTAGAATACTAATAGTAGATATTATTAGATAGAAAAATTAGCTTACTATATATCTACTATTTATCTTTAATATTTTTAAAGTATATAAATTTACTACTAATAGATTAGATTAATAATAGCTAATAATAGCTATAATAAACTTCTATAAGATTATTAATAAAGTAGCTAAAATTATAAAATATCTTTTTAATAGTTATAAATAATAGAAATACTTAGAAAAGCGAAATAAGGTTAATAAATATTAGTATAGTTATAATTATACTTAGAAGTAATTACTCTTAAGCTTTATTTAAGTTATTTATAATATTATTTTTAATAGAAGCTACTTTTACTTATATAGTATCTTTTTCCTTTTATAACTTTTACTTTTAAGTAGTAGTCTTTATATTAAGCTTATTAATATTAAGAGGAATTTTAGCTTTATATATATTAAGGAGAGGTAAGCGCTTAGAGATATAGTTCTTTAATATTATAAATTAAAGAGGGAGCTATTAGATATTTTTAATTAGCTAATTATTTTACTTATAAAGTAGTTTAAAGATCTATATAAGAGATATATATTTAGTTTATAATATATTAATAAAATAAGTATAAAGATTAAAAATAAGCTTAAATAAATAGAGGTTAGTTTCTTTATTCTAATAAGAAATAATTAGTTTTAAAATATCTTTTAAAATAGTAGATAATATCTCTTTAAGAAAGATAGAAGTAATACTTTAAATTATAATAAGAATAGCTTCTAAGATCTACTCTATTATAATCTCTTTAGAATTAATAGTAAACTTATTATAGAGAGTAACTTTATTAAATATAGTTATTTTAAGTATTTTAAGGTTAAAAATATTATTATTATAGTTAGTAGCTAGCTATAATTCCTTATTATTACCTTCCTCTACTACTAAAGCTTAAACTATAAGGTTAATAAAGCTAAAATATTTTAAACTAATTACTATAAATAAGCCTATTAGTAATATTATAAGTTTATATATTTATAATATAACTTATTATAAAGTTTATTAAGGATATTATTATTAGTATTAATAATATTATATTTATTATCTTCTTTAGTATTTAATAAGTAGATACTAAAGCTATTAAAATCTATTAGATTTACTATATTAGGACTTACTTATTAGGATTATAGATTAAAGTAGTTTTTATAAAGAGTATTATCTCTTAAGTTTAGTATAATCTAAAGGGGATTTTAGTTCTCTATAATAATTTACTTAATTCTATACTTCTTCTTTATTTTAGTAGTTAAAGCTTAAGAGGTACTATCTTAAAAGGCTTTTAGTTTAATACCCTTTTGATCTAATATTATAGTAAGTATATATAGTTAATAAGATAGGTATTTATTATAGGTTTAGTTATAAAGTTACTTTCTTAATAGTTATAAGGTTATTTTAATAAGGGAAGTTACTAATTAATTAAACTATAGTTTAAGGTTATAAAAGTTATATATAATAGAGGATTTTATTTTTTAAGAGGTGAAGTAAAGAAAGAATATATATTACTAAGTAGGTATAAGTAAGAAAGCTAATAAAGAAAGTAAGTTTAGTAACTTAGCTTAAGTAGGGCTAGTTAATATTAAATATAGTACCTTATAATTATAATATTTATAAATAAAAAATAGTAAGCTTTAAAGAGATAAAAATATTAAAACTTTATTTTTAAATTTAGATTAAAAATATCTCTTATATTAAGGAAAGAATATAAATTATATTTATAGATAATAAAAGAGGAGTATTAAATAATAACTACTTATATATTAATCCTTTATAGGAGACCTTTATATAGCTTAAGAAAAGACTAAAATTTATATATAAACTTTAAACTATATAAATAGCTAAATAATTTAAAATAGTTTAATAAAGTTAAGTTAGGTCTAATTTATAAGGCCTTAAATTAGATAAACTAAGCTTTAAAGGTCTCTTTACTAAATATAATACTTAGTAGGAGATAACCTTATTAACTTAATTTACTTTATTTAATAAGAAAAAACCTAAAGAAAAAAACCTTAAGACTTCTTAAGTATCTACTTACCTAAATTTTATACTCTTACTTTTTTAGACTAATTAATAAGTAAGTTTTAGCTTTATTTTAACCTTACTTAAGATTAAATTTACTTACTTAAGTAGCTACTCTCTTCCTACTTATATATCTTTAACTTTATATAAGTACTAAAAAAAAAATATAACTTCTTTTATAATATTATATATAAAAATTATAATTTAAATTATTTTAAATTATAGTTATTATCTCTTCTTTATCCTATATATCTACCCCTTCTTATTACTTTACCTTATTATTTACCTAACTTACTAATAAGTATATATAATAGCTATTATAGAACTTAATTTTTATTATAGTAGTAATCTTCTTTATAATAGTCTTACTCCTTATAACAGCTTTCCTTATAGTAGTGCTATTCCTTATAATAACCTTTAGTTTTATAATATTAACTAAACTCTTAATACTAATTAGTTAGTTATTTTATTAAGCTAGTTTAGCTTTATAACTAGTTAGGCTAGCTTATTTTAAGCTACTTTATAATTTAAAACTATAGTAATAGGATAATTAGGCTTTATATTAGCACTTAGCTATTAGACTTAGCTTAAGTTCCTTTAGATTAATAGAATATATTAATCTAAGCTACTTAACTAGCTTTTATAAGAAGTAAGTCTTTACTTATTATCTTATCTTTTTATATTAATTTTAATTTTAAGCTTAAACTCTTAATACTTATTATATATAAACTTAATAAACTTTAGCTAGTATTACTAGATAGTTATTTAGTAAGAGTAAGTCTAAAGTTAAGTATAAAGCTAATAATTACTTATTTAAAGTTATCTACTTAGCTTACTTCTTTTAGTTAAGCTAGTAAACTTTTTATAAAATAGCTATTCTTAAATAAAGCTATATATATATAAACTATATATTAATTAATACTACTACTTTTAGTAAGGTTATTTTTACTTCTAGCAGTAGCTTTATAACTTAGTAAAAGGTAAGTAAGAACCTTTTAGGTATTAAGTAACTAGATAACTAAGAGACTATTATTTATACTATTTATATTAATACCTTATAGATACTCTTTATATATTAGTAAAACTAATTTATTAGATATCTTATTTATTTTTAGATCTCTAATATATACTTATTCCTACTAATTCTATAATTTATACTAATATGCTTAAAATATATTTAAGTCTACTAAGTACTAATTCCTCTAGAAGGACTTCTATTTTTAGATCTACTTAGTTACTTTTAAATTTAATAATAAAGTTATATATTTAAATACTTATAATAATAAAGATATATAAATATTTATTAACTTTATAATTTAAAACTTTAACTATTAGAACTTTAAAGTAGTATTTAAGTTTATTAATTTCTATATTAACTATAATAGCTCTTTTAGTAATAAGGATAGACTTATTTAGTTCTACTTAAAAAAGCTTTAAATAACTATTAGTTATATACTCCTCTTTACTATTTAAACTGAGATAAATATATATAATAATTTAAGACTTAAAAACCTCTTATATTTTAAATAATATTAAAATAAGAATATTTATACTAAAGTAAGCTAAATTTTAAGTAGTATAGTATTTAATAATAATATCTAAGAAGTTAATTATAAAGAGTTTAAAAACTACTTACTTATTATTATTATAATAGCTAAGTTAAAGAATATTAGTAATTAGCTAAATACTACTAAGAGGAATATAGTAAACCTTAGCTTATTCTTTAAAAAGAAGAATAAAGCTTCTAATAAGTAAATATCTACTTAGAATAGTTTTTAGGGAATTATATTTAAAGCTAGTAAACTTATTAGTAACTTTAGTATAGAGGATATCTTTTTTAACTTATATAAGTTTAATTTTTAATACCTATTTAAATAAACTTACCCTCTTTATATTTAAAATACTTAATATAGCTTATTTAGTACTTTCTTAAATATTTATTAAAGTTAGCTTTTACTTAGTAGTAGTTAAGTTAGATAAGAACTCCTTAATAAAGTTAGTATTATTAGTAAACTTAACTACTATTTTTATTAGTAATTAATATCTTATAGCTTAGAGAAACCTAATTATAAGTCTTTTATAAATTATCTTTAGTATATTAATAAAGATATAGAGATTAAGTATAAAAGTATTATAAATATAAACCTTTTATACTATTTATCTTTTTACTTATTATTTAGCCCCCCTTTATATTAATCTTCTTTTTTAAGAGATATTTACCCTCTTATTAATATATATACTTATTAGTTTTCTTAAGGCCTCTAGTTTAGCTTTATCTCTTATTAGCTATCCTTCTTAAGTAGTCCCTTTAGACCTTCCCCCCCTTATAGCTATCCCCCCTATAGTCCTCCTCTTAGTTTTTAGTTTAGCTTCCTTCCTTATAGTCTCCCTTTTAGCTAAAGTCCTCCTCTTAGCTTTTCCCTTAGCTAAAGTCCTCTTCTTAGCTTCCCTCCCTATAATCCCCCTCTTAGCTAAAGTCTTTAGCTTAGCTTCTCTCTCTATAGTTCTCCTCTTAGCTAAAGTCTCTAGCTTAGCTTCCCTCTCTATAATCCTCCTCCTAGTTAAGGTTTTTAGCTTAACCCTCCTCTTTAGGATAACTATCCCTACTAACCCTCTATAACTTTAGCTTAAGAGCTAACTTATTAGTTATATTAGTTTTTATATTATATTTTAGAGGCTCTTTAGATATAAACTTAGCTTTAAGATACTTATTATAATACTTATAATAAAGCTATTATTAAGGATAATAATACTACTACTTCTAATAGTACTAATAGTAATAAGAAGAAGGGTAGTTATTATAGTAATAATAGCTATAATAGTAATTATAATATAAGCTTTAATAGTATTAGTAATATATCTAATAATAATAATAGTAATATAGAGGTATTTATTATATTACTTACCCCTACTAAATATAAAGCTTATTATTATAAATAATTACTTATTATAAGTAATTATAAGTAGAAAGTAATAGAGTAGCTAGCTAGAATAATATTAAATAAATAGTATAATTAGTATAAAATAAATAATATATATTAAACTTATAGTAGTTTACTACTTAATATACTTAAAATAGAGTAGATAAATAAAAAAACTTTAAATAGATATAGATAAGAAAATTAAGATATATTCTTATAATTTATAGAAGTAATACTACTTTATAGTGTAATTATAAGATTTATATAAGTAGATACCTCTTATCTATTATACTTAATAGGCTTAATAGTAATAAGTTAACTTTAGTAGTTATAATAGTAATACTTTTTAAGTATTAAGGTTTATTTAGTACTACTTAACTTTAGGTTACTTTATTTAATATTAGTTATATAATCTAGTAATAGTGATTTATATAGGACTTACTAATATTAGTGATTTTATAATAGTTAATTAACTATTACTCCTTAGTAATTATTATTTAATAGTTTAATTCTAAATTAATAGTTAGCTGACTGTATATAGATCCCTTATACCTCTAGTAAGGAGATCAGTAGACTTTTTTGATGTTGCTCTTTTTTTTCTTGATTTATTTTTCTTTTCGCTTGAACGCAGTGTTGGCTGGTTTATATCTGTTGGATCAACATGAGGGCTTTTTCTCTGCTGACGTGGCCTTTCCGGTGGCCACTTCATTTCTCTGTAGACGTTAAACCACGTTATGTCGTACTCAGTCCTGTGAATTATGCCAACTTTATCTATAAGGAAACGGGCTGGAGGAAGCAGGTATTCTGATTGTGTTCTGTAATTATAACTGCAGAGACTTGAACGATGGGCTTGGTCCTTTGCTGAAATTTCCAGCGCTTGTGAATTGTTGTCGCCCAGGGAAACCCTTGAGTCAGGAGTCGTAACATCCTTCGAACAAGAGGTTATCGTTGCAGAGACTCGGTTCGTCTGGTGAGCAGTTTTCACGCAGATTATTGCTGTGCTCCATGCCGCAGATGCAACGTCTCCATTTTCAGTTGATGAATCATCCTCTGAAGAATTATCCTCTGAATCATCGTCAGAGTCATCATCTGAAGAATCATCTTTTGAAGAAGCATCTTCTGGAGCACTATTGTCTGAAGAATCATACTCTGAAGAATGAGATGAATGTTGAAGCCAGTCATGATTTATGATTTCCGTGATTGTTGGCCGTTCTTTGGGTAGTGGAGCCAGAAGCGATCTCAGGAATCTAGCGAGCGATTCCGTAACCCCAAGGGAGGCGAGACCTTCTGATGGGAATTGTAGTTCGGATGCGACGTATTTTTGTAGTAATCCAAAGTCTGTCATGAAAAGCTTCTCGGTCACCATCCTGAATACAACAGTTCCCAGCGACCAGACGTCAACGGCATAGGGATGACTACGATCGGTAGTGAATCCAAGCATTTCTGGCGCAATGAATCCCAAGGTGCCCCTTCGCATCGTGCCAAGAGTAGATTGGTCAGGACGTAAGCGTCTACTGATGCCAAAGTCGGAAATTTGGACAAGCCAGTCCGGACCTCGAGACACCACCAGAATGTTCTGCAAATCTTCTGGTCAGCGATTCATCGTTGCCAATCACCACCACTAGTCACGTACTCCTGGCTTCAAATCCCTATGCGTGAACCCATTCATATGCATATGGTGAAGACCTTCCGCGAGTTGACGGGTAATTATCCTCGCCTCGTCTTCCGGAATAGGACTCGAGAGATAATTTTGCAGGTCACCGTACGGGACATACTCCATAGCGATAAACATAGCCTCCGAACTCTCGAACCATCCATAGGACTGGACGAATGATGGCGTGTACTGTCGATGAACATTAGCATTGCTCAGACTGATCTTAGCACTCCGCTATCGGCATGAATACTACCTACCCGCTCCTGTGAGAACTTCATGATAGCTTCGAGCTCCCGATAGTAGTCCACTTTCTCCGTCATAGTTGAGTCAATCGGTATTTCCTTGACTGCTCTGACAGTAGGGCTATATTGTCTAGCGGGTCGATCGCAAGTTTCCAGCCACACTGTGCCATAGGCACCTTGACCTAACCGTCTCTTTCGCGTCCATCTTTCCTGTATCCGTATTTTCCATTCGCGTCCGGATGTCCCACGCTTGTAAAACGTATGTTGAGTATAGGCCGGGGAGAACGTTGTTTCGAGCTTCGATTCCTGCACCAAGTCCGACGACGGCGACATGCTGATTCATGCGGGGTCGTCAAGGTTTCTTGCTTGACAAGGTCATATCGTGATCACCTCTTCTGCGGCGAATGTACCAGTTAGCTGCCTATGACAATCAAACATGGGCACACGTACTCACAGCTCTCAGACAGCAATGCGGTTCGCAAATTTCACGAATGTGGGTGTGAATTGCTCGTCTGATCGTCAATCCGGGTCGTCAGCTTTACGCGCGGGGTCTTGGCCGTAATCCTCAGCCTGATCGTAAGGCCTGCCTGCATGGGACCTTGTATCTGTATTCGCGAACACCTGCATTACAGCGGGACCCAGACCCGCCAGACCCAGTCAAACTAGACACAAAAAGGCAGCCTGTTCGTTGTGCATTGAATTTACCTCGTCCTTGCTGCTATTCCTCCGCGTTCAGTTGTGTACCGATCCGGTCTTAATACTGCCCAACAATCCAATGTCAGTTGAGTTAGTTTTGGCTGCCGTTTCGGCTGCAGACCTAGGTCTCACGTATGGTTACGAACTTCCAGTTACCCAAGTACAAAAGCTTTACTCACAGTAGACAGATATGGAAAAAGGTTGATCGAAGCCTATCGAGATATCCGAGGTGCCACGGAAGCTGTCCAATCCAGACTGCTCATCGTAGAGGCCATCTGGAGCAAGACTGCAATTCAAGTCGAGTTTGTTAAGAGAATCGCCCAGGCACTGGAGGAGGACCATTGTCGCGTTCACGTCGAAGTTCTAGAAGTTCTCAAAAGCAAGTTAATGTGGGCAATTTCGAGAATCCAATCGGTGGTCAAATCGGGACCCGAGTCATCTGTTAAGAGATGGAAGTATGCGAGGGTTCGCGAGGCAATCGACAACTCAATTACACAGCTTCAGCAGTGGCAAAGCATCTTTGACCCGACGTGGTATTTGATACTTCGGATAGGAAACAAGTTGATTGACGATGAACTGTCGAAGCACGGCGACACAGAAAACCACATGATGTTTCTGCATGCAGCCAAATCCAGCAACACGCTAGCATCTGCGCAGAGTATTCGAAGCACGGTGAAGGGAGCAGGAAGCAAAGAGATGCATGTCACACTTCCAGAAGATGGTCTGGATTGGGCCAACACCTGGGCCATCAAATATTCTAGCACGGTTTTGATCCGCAGAAAAGCTTCCGAGAAGCTGTATGCAGTAGACACCATTACTTGCGACAGTAGCCACGACCTACCTCGTCTGAGAACAGACACTGAGACCCTTGCCAAGAAGCTCAAACGAGACGACATAGAGTTCTTTGGTCTTCTGCCCTGCAAAGGCGTTGTCAAGCGTAGAAACCCGGAGACGAAAAAGCTTGCGTCGATGAGCTTGGCCTTCCAGATACCTGGCACCGATTTGCGCAGACCTCCTACCAGCTTACGAAGCCTTTTACTACAGGAGTGCAGTCTTAGCTTGACTCGAGTTGTCGAGATTGCGAAACAGCTGGCTAGAGCGGTTAGCTTCATCCACACCCTGGATTTTGTTCACAAGAACATCCGCCCTGAAACCATCTTAATATTTCCCGATCACGGCTCCGAAAAGTCTTGCGAGATATTCGCGGCATACCTCCTTGGCTTTGACTCTTTCCGCAATGTAAACTTCCACACGCTGAAGATTGGCGACGATGCGTGGGAGAGGAACCTATACAGGCACCCGACTCGTCAGGGCATCCAGGCCCAGGAAGCGTACATCATGCAACATGATGTCTACAGCCTCGGTGTTTGTCTTCTTGAGCTTGGATTGTGGGACAGTTTTGTGGAATACAACTCCGGTGCGGGCGAGGCCAGTAGTAAAAAGGTGCCAGGGATGAGACTAGGGTTGAGCCTGGCCGATTTCAAGTTCCAGCCAGGCAATACTGAGCAAACGCAGCAGATCAAGAATCAGCTGGTGAGCCTGGCGAAGGCACGCCTGCCGGCTCGAATGGGTGACAAGTATGCTTCCGTGGTAATCACTTGTCTCACTTGTCTGGATGAAGACAGCGATGATTTTGACGGAGATGATATGCAGGACGAAGATGGAATTTTGGTAGGGGTAAGATTTATAGAAAAGGTTTTGATGAAATTTGGGGAAATCAGTCTGTGACGATCGAGACGTGCTAAGAGTTCCCTCCACTATGGACTTTTGATCTTTTCAATAACTCTCGAATATAATATCAACTTTTCTTGAGGGTTAGTTGTGCCAAATCATCAGATCTATCGTATGATTCGTGTGTTTTGGCACACAGCATACGGTGCATTTTCACATCGCTCCTATCGAATGGTTCTCTTGTTGTCCGATTAAGACTGTCCGTAATTTGGCTGACGACAAGCTTGATCTCCACTAAAATCTTTCCAGAGCGCACTCCCTTCATGCCCGATTTGCTCGAGCCCAAGTAGGCTCTGTGACAAAAGATGATGCCTTCTTTCCATCCCAACCAGCGGCACCAGGTTGTCTTTACACACCAGAATCGTTCTGAAGGTTGGTAGAGTCGACGCAGGAAGGATAATATGGGTGGTCCGTGGTGTTCGTGTTTCCTGGCCACATGTTCCTGCAGTCATATGCCCAGCTGTTCCAGCTGGCGCAAAGCGAATGGGCTGTATCAAGGGCGGTGGAGTTTCCTGCAGGCCAAATCACGTTGGCTGCTCCCTGCCGCTCAAGAATCTGTAAAGATAGTCCGCCAGAGGCGTGTAACGCGATGTGGCAATGCATTAACCACACGCCGGGGTTATCGGCCTTGAAAGCAATGACAACGTGTCCGTCTGTCGGAACCGACACCACATCACGGCGGGGAAAGTTGACGTTGGTTGTATTAGGATAGAAGCTGCTAGCGTTGAAGCCAGCAGTGTCGTTTTGTTCAACGATGGCGAAGTCGTGGCCGTGAAGGTGGATCTAATGACGAGTGAGTCTTCTCAGGCTCATACAATATGTGACATTAAGGCCATCACTTACTGGATGCGGTCCAAAAGCTGGTTGGTTGATAACCAGGTATACCTGAGAATGGCAGTCAGCGATACGGCTGTCTACAGAAAGCTTCAAGGATACCAGCCGCTGTCAATCGACAACGCGTCTTGAGGGATTCGGTCTTACAAAGTCTGTGTCTGTGTAGTTCTCGGGCACAACAACCCAACCCACCGGCCACTCATCCCCAACATTGTCTAGATTCAAGAAGGTCGGGTTGCCGTATGTCGTTTGGAATGGTGTTACAGCCTTGTCGCCGGGCCGCTCGAAGGCAAGGAAGGATGTAGCGTATTGCCCAGAAGTCAAATTCACAACGCCAAATACCTCTCCGTTTCCGTTTCCGTTTGCCGCTTTGGTCACCTGCCACGGGAGCATGGGTTGTAACTGATCATTGATGGACTTGTCGGACTGGGTGAGATCGA
This sequence comes from Colletotrichum sp. SAR 10_71, assembly GCA_025327135.1. Taxonomy (NCBI): domain Eukaryota; kingdom Fungi; phylum Ascomycota; class Sordariomycetes; order Glomerellales; family Glomerellaceae; genus Colletotrichum; species Colletotrichum sp. SAR 10_71. The sequence goes on along the minus strand of JAKMWS010000311.1, from coordinate 37,148 downwards.
CTTTCCACTGAGTGGATGTGGGATCAGCCGTGCTGGTTTTGTCATAGCGGAGAATACCAGTCTTCATGTAATTCTGCATATCCACAGGGCGGTCTGTTGGTGGCTGTGGTTGAAAGAATTTGAAAAGTGAAGATCCATCCATGCCATATGTCCGAATCCAGAAGTTGCGGTCCTCTGGAACAGGGTTGTAAGGGTCGTTCGAAGTGTCTGGCTCTGGCACTGCCTCGACGATGACGTTATATCTCTGGCCGATTGCGAGGAAGATTGAGGTGGTCACGAAAGGCTTGACCGGGACGAAGTCAGCCTCCACAACTGTCAGCCAATGATTATCAATCGAAAAAACAAAGGCGTTGTCAAAGGCCGTATTGATTAAGCGAAGGAGATAGCGCGTTGCACCAGTCGCAGGGTTAGGATTGGTGTCGTCGAAAATGATCTCAAAGCCAGGGGGGATGTCTTCGGTGTTTTCGATCGCACCCCCCGTAAATCGATTTATGTTGCCGACTCCACCCAGGAGAATATCCATTGTGTCTGGGTCTTTGTAGATGTTTTGAAAGGCACTGTTGTTGGCTGCAGTTGACACGTTAGCTGCTAATTTCACATAGCAGTCATGAATGGCAAACATCATCGATGACCGTGGCATTTGGCAGGAAGAACAACTTCGATTAATAACCTACCCCAGTCGGTGATTGTGATTGGCTCGATTGCAACGTCATATGCATAAGAAGTTGGTCCATGAATAGTCTTCTAGTTGTGAGTAGATCATGCCTAAGACGACGACGGTCGTCAATAGAGTCGAGGTAAAGCACTTACGATAGGGGCTTGTAGTCCATCGGCGTACTGCACGGAGTAGTGGCTGTGATACCACGAGGTACCATACTGGGTTGCGTTCCATCGATAGACAAATTCAGACCCAGGGGCAATTGGGCACTGCGTGATACCGTTGACACCGTCCATATGCATCGTCTGCCACTGCCGAAGGCCGTGCCAGTGAATGCTGGTTCCGTTATAAGCGAGAGAGTTGCGCACATGGATTTCCACGGTGTCACCCCAGCAGGCCTCAATGAGCGGTCCAGGAAAGGAACCGTTGAATAGCTTGCCTTGGCCGAAGTCCAGTCCATTAGCGTTGACAGGGCCGTCGGTCACGTCGAGATAATACACGCGCGGGACTCCTACGGGTGTTTGAGTGATATTCTCGTAGTCTGTCGTGATGTTGTATTCTTCCCCTGTTTGAGGGTTGCGCAGCCAACAGCCGGGGTCCTCAGGTGTTGCGCAAGGCTCGAAGCCAGGCATACTTTTGGAATAGTCGCACCAGAAATCATCGATATTGCTGCCGGGAGGCCTGAAGATGGGGGTTCCGGGTTTGACAGCTTCTATGCCAGGGCGAGACGCGCCAAACTTGCCTCCTATGGGGTATTGGAGGCCCTGGCTGAGAAAGGGTGATCCGAATAGCGAGTTGGCAACATCAGTGACGATGACCCAAACATGGCGAAGGGACAGCATGTTGGGTTGTTTCCATGCAGCTCGATGAACTGCTAATTGAGAGGCGAGTAGAGAGCTTGTTTCTTAGGCTGTGCATCGATAATAGCCCATAGCAAAGGATATTCAAGCTCTTTTAATCCTGCCTATTTGGCCTACTCCACACCAAATCTCCAAAGTGATCAACACTGTCTTTTCTCACGTACGGAGGAATTGTCCTGGCGACGACACATTGAGGCTTGCGAAGGGCGAACTCAAAATCGAAAGGGCTTGTGCTGGAACTTGGTGGCGCTTTTCGTCACATTCGAAACCGTCTCTCTAGGGGGCGCTGCCAAGGAACTCTTGTTCGACCTCAGAATTCCATCGCAATGGCAAAATGGCGGCCAAACACAGGTCAAGACCTGAGATCCCAACGGAATCGAATGCCATTGTTGACTGCGCTCATGCGAACCAGTTAGAGGTATGGTGGACTTTTCTGTAATGGCCCTAGGAAACCTCAAGCATCGGCAAAACTGGCTGTGGGCAAACTCGTGATCTAGGACGGACATCACGGAGTGGAAATTCAGGCCTCATGGCAACTCCCACCGGTCCAGCAAAAGGGACGGGCCGGCACGTGGCCGCCAAGCAATTAAGGGCGGCGTTCCGTGCCGCAATAAGACAATATCAGAAGAGAGTTCGAGCCGGTATTCCCACTGGCCTGAATGCAGCCAGCCAACCGCCATGATCTACGGATGCAGGTGAGGGATTGAACGGTCGACTCTCAGCCAAGCGCGCATTTGAGCAGCTGAAATCTTTCAGCTGCCCGCGCTTGTTTGAAACCGGGTCAATAGTGTTCGTTCTGGAGCGTGGAAGACAGAAGCGGGAATGGGGGATTGTTGTGTCAAGCGTTGAAAACTGGCACGCAAGCGTCTCACATTGACCTCCAGCCAATCAGGCAAGCCATTTCATGTTCTTCTCCATGCCACCACTTCTTGTCAAAACGTCCAACCAGTTGTTTCGGCCGATAGACATCGTGCGATGTCTCTCAGTGTCTCCTTCTCCCGCGATTATGGCAGCGGGCTACCCATACCGGGCATGGGTAACAAGAGACTTCTGTATATGCTACGATTCGGCGACAACGAGCAATTCTTGACAAATCTCGTAGAAGAACCCCTCCTGACTCCTGTTGTCTTTTACGGGGAATCAAATTTCCGCAGCATACCCACATTGATCTTCATCAACAGAGGGTATCGTTAGTCAGCGGCCTGGACATTCCCGCCGACATTTGATACGATCATTTACATGCGGCCTGAAGTAGGTGCTGGCAAATGGATTCGCGGTCAAAAGAGAATAGTTGGCTGTGCTTGGAGTCGATGATAGAGGAGCACCTAATACGGAAATGGTGATGTGATGGAAAGCCATTACATTATGAGGGAAGTAACATCACTAGGATACAAGACCGGAGCACGGATGAGATAAAAACATTATTCTTACCTTATGTACTCTGTACGGATACCAAATTTGCCAGACAGTCCCTAGTCTGCAGACCAGACTCCGTGTTGCATGCTTAGGCGCTGTATCCGTACAGATTTTCAAATCAGGATACAACATCACTGCAAGGCGTTCTTCAGAATGCTACTCTGTACTCCGCAAAGTCCATGGGCCTTGATACGAGGCTTGCATTGATGAGGCGAGACCGAAATGTGGGTTCGGAAGAGGTTTCGTCAACCCGGAAATGCAACCGTTTTCGGTTTAGCCAATGAAGTGGGTTCAATCAAGGGCCGCGACTTGGCGGAAAATCCATTTTTCGTAATGGCCCACAGTCCCGTCTGTTCTTCTGATAAGAGGTTCGTCGGCTATCATTGACTGAGTGGAAACGGGGCAGAAGCGAGCAGCAAAACGGAGAGAACAAGGTACATGGCCAGATTACAGCCTGTGCCAGCTGTCAAGCTTCTTCGGTGGGCAAAGGCAACATTGATCCAGTCGAGATGTCAAAGAAGACACAAGTTGGGAACATGGATACTTGACGTTTTGAACTAGGGCAGCGAAACCTTGTCTTGGTAACCACATTACTTTGTTGTTAAACTATAGTACATTATCTTCGTGGTTTACATATCTCTCATCAAACGCGCAGTCTCTTCCAGACTCCTGGGTATTGCCTAGGTATATCCTCTGTGAGCCTCTAATGATCTCGCACACCAATGCACCGAGGACGACGTTGATCCGGATCAACACTCGGGTACAGAGCGGAGCTCCAGAGCTCGCGCATAATCTGCTCTCCGCGGCATGCCCTTAGACGTATCTTTGCGCGGGCTACTCCGTCTTCCTTGACGAGAGGGCCAACATAGACGTTGGATTGCTCTTCCCTCTTCAACCGATCTACCGGACCTCAACCTTGTACTCGCTCTTGACCTGAATGCCCCCATTATACCTCGCTTGATCGTCGAAGCTGCGATCGTCGCTACGGTTGTCAGCGAACGCGCTGGTCTGGTTTCCCCCCTTCGGCTTCACGATGTGCTCCTGGCTACCAACCGATCCGTCGTCGGGAATTCTCTCGTGGTCTTCCCTCAAGCGCGATCGCTTGTGGTTCGAGCCGGTACCGCCGAAGGTGACGAGTCCGGTGGGGGTATGGCTGTTCGCGGTCGATCCCTTGTGGCGGCTGGGGAAGAGGGGCTTGATCGAGGGCGCGTTGGTGCAGATGATACCGATAACCTGCGAGTAAAGATGTTAGAGAAGCGCTCCCTGGTAAATACAATGTGGGGAGTTCTTACGGTTTCACGGATCGACCAGTTCAAACCCAGATCAAGTCTCTCGGGCGTTTGCAGGCAGATGATGCAGCGGAGAAGGGTGCAAATGACAATGAAGAAACCGGCGCAGAACATCAAACCGAAGGACAGTTTCCTGGTATGCTAAGTTAGTACATGGCTCAAGGGTTGGCAACAGTCAACTGAACCTACCTCTTCAACGTGGTTTGCAACCTCCACAGGAGGGGGATCGGGATGTACATAATCAAAATATCGGTGCTTTGGAACACGAAGTTAGCCCATGAACTACGGATATCAGTGATGCAGCAGTCAATCTTACAAAACATTGGTTGTAACCAGCGCGTAGTACTTGGACCTATTCTGGGTACAATCATCTTCAGGCAGGTGTTAGTATTGTCATACTTGATTAACCAAAAGATTGATCAGGAAGTTGTCACGTACCTCCGGCGTAGGGGTACACCTGCCAAAGCCTGTGAATCGGGCGGCAGTGACCGGTGATGACTGCAAGAGTTGCCAAGTATGCGGCAACAGTGATAACAGAAACCACCTTGACCAGGCGTTCCTCGGGCAGAGACTTGCTGCACATGGTGTCAGCGACTACGATATTCTGTAAGCTCTTCCGAATTGGGGCTGGCTTACGTGACCCTGAAGAAGAAAAACAGCATGATGCCCTTCAAACTCCAGATCAAGCTGACGTAAATGTACCACGCCGCGAACAGCCACTTAGCGCCGGTCTCGTGACTCTTGTACTCTTCGGGAGTCAGTGTGAGGGCAACTGCATCTGTCATGCCAGTAATGCTTCCCTTCTCAACTAAAGTCGCGGTGTTAGAGCAGTTACGAGGTGGTCACGAGGGCGTCGCAATTACCAATGATCTGGCACATCATGACCTCAAACTAAGGGGTTGTCAGCCAAAGTCCCGCCGCGCCCACTCCCTGTGGAGCGTGACATACTGTGAAGAATAGAATGGCTGAAATCGCCAAATAATCGTCGCCTTGCCATTTCCAGCCAACCATCTTGCACCGACTGAAGACGCGGAGAAACAGGACGAGTATGCCGATGGCATATTCCACCCACATCTCAATGACGGTGGGCCATAGAGACTCTGGTACCAATCCCATATTGGCTGCTGTGCGGTCGCGACCGTCTTCCTGCTCACGACAATCAAAGAAAAAGATGAGTAAACAAGGTCTAAAAATGTCCGGCCCAAGACTAACGCAAGGTGGAGGGGAAATGTCCGACTGATGAAGGAGGTTTATCAACAAGTAGGAGGAATCTCCAAACAATCCAAATCGGGACGATGCAAGGTCTTTGAATTGCAATTGCAAAACTCGGACGCTTTTCCGGGTTGGCCTTCAGATTCTATTCGGCAGTTGCGATCGACCAAGCACCCGGTTCCTGAATCGCGGCAGCCTACGGCAGGGCCAATCCAATACGAAATGAATGTGGGCTGAGGTGGTAATTTGAAGTCCTACGGAGACAGTTCCGGGGGTTCCTGAGGGAAGATGGAGCTCAATGTCAGGGTCCACAGCGAATGTATCGGCCGTTGGCGAGTATTACCCCTTTCCTGTTTTCTCTCTGTCTTTCGTCCGGGGAACACTCGACACCCAACGGCTCTTTGCAAGACGCCTCTAAGCGACGCGATCAGCGAAAATTTTGCCTAAAGGGCGATGCCGTGAAATCTCACAGTGATCAAGCGAATAAGTGTCACGTCAGGGGGTCCAGTTCGCACTGACCTCCGGATCGTGAATGCGTTGCCGCCAGTGGCGGCGCTGCAAGGAACATGGAAGCTTGTGGTATCATTTTAGAAGATGAGCTCCGCTGCAGATACTGTATAAGGAGGGGCCATATTCAGCACCCCCCAGTCGCTTCTTCGGCACCTAGTTAAACCCCTTTTAGTAAGTTATTACGTTAGTACTATACTATATATAGTAGAGTAAATCTCTAGCCCTATTAGCTACTAAAAGATTTATTATATATAATAATATATAGTTTTATAAGATATAGAGCAAAAATTTATATATTAATATATTAATCTAACGCTAAAGCTATTTATACTACTTATATTACTTATACTACTTATACCTATATTACTACTTTAGCTAACTTAAAAACTACTTAAATTACTATTAATTTAAGGGTAGTAAGGCTTTAAAGTATACTTATAGAGGTAGTAAGAAGGTCTATAAGTACTACTAAAGCTAACTTTAGCTAAAAAGAGTTAGTATTAGAACTAATAGTAGTAGTAGAAGTAGTAGTAGCTAGCTTAAAGCAAAATTCTATAAAGTTTAAGCTAATTATTAGCTTATTTAATAGAATTACTAGCTAATTAATACTTATATTCTCTCCTCTTATTTTTTAGTTTACTTTTTAATAGCTAACTTCTTCTTCTTTTTTAGTAGCTATATTAATAGTAATAATAGCATAATAAATATATTAGCTTAAGCTATTTTAAATATAGAGGGATCTCTTTTAGTAAATATATTATAGTTAGCGTGAGAGAAAGATATTAGTATAGTTAATTAATACTATAGTATATTATCTATAAAGGTGTTATTATTATTAATTAATATAATATTTTACTAATAGTTCCTTTTTTAGAGGATAATATTAAGGTTAGGCTTTTTTATTACTGCTCTAAGTATTATAATCTCTAGCTATAAAATATTAGTTAGAAGTATATTTAGTGAAATAGAAAAAAAAAATATATATTAAGGTCTAATTAAGCTATTAGTAGTAGTTTATAGCTTCTTATATAAAGTAGTATTTATTATCTACTAACTTAAAGTAGTTAAGAATATTATAGTAGTAAGGTAAGCTTTACTAATATAAAAAGGAGCTTATATAGGAACTTAGCTTTTTTAATTATAATTTATTAACTTAGATATTATAAGCTACTTTATATTATTAATATACTATATTAAGTATTTTAAATAAAATAGCTTAAATTAACTAATATAATATAAACATCTTATTATAAATATTCTTAAATAAGAACTTCTCTTTACTAATATAATTATATAGCGCCTACTTCTTAGTTTTAATTATTTTAGTAATTATAGAGTAGAGGCTATAGAGATTAGTAAAGTAGTTATATAAATATAATTTTAACTTAGTATAAATAGACTTTATATATAATATTACTTTAAAGCTATAGTTATAATACTCTCTAATAGTAAAATTAGTAAATTAGAAGTAAAATAGAAAGTAAGTAGTAGCAAAATAGTTAATAATTTAAAGCTAAGTTACTTTAAAGGCTTTTTTAAGGTTTTTCTAGCGCTTCTAAAATAGCGCTTTAGTTAGTATATAGATATATAACTTTTATACTTATAAAACCCTATCTAGTAATTATTTAATCTTATTAGAATTAGTAGTTAATAAAATAACTAGGTTTAGCGCTATAATTATAAAGTTAATATTATTAGTATTATTACTATTAAGTAATAGGAAGTTAGTAGTTAGTATTAAATTCTATACTTTATAGCTAGCCTCTAAGTTAATAAGATCTTTTATAATATTAGCTTTAAAATCCTAATTAGTAGGATTAACTAAAGTTTCCCTAACCTTACTTATAGTTAAATTAAGTAAATTAAAAATATTCTTAGTATAAAGTATACTAAGATTATTAATATTTCTAGCCTTAATAAAAGGCTAGTTTTTAATTTAATTATTATTATCCCTCTTTAATACTTTATTCTACTTATTTTTTATATTTAATACTATATTTTTTAGTATATACTAAATATAGATCTACTACTATATATTTATAAATATAACTTTAGTAGTTTTTTTAAGTATTTTATTAAAATTAGTTATTATTACTTTTAGAACTATAATTTTTTTAGCTATAATTATATCTTTAAGCTACTTAAGAACTTATTTATATATAGTAGTATTTTTACTTAAAATAAAGTAGAAAATAGTATTAAAAGTTAAATATATTATAGTAAGACTATTAATCTTAAAAAGCAGTATATTAAAGTAATTTACTTATTATTAGTTAGTTTTACCTATCTTTTTTTTAACTTTATAACTAACCTTATATATAATATCTATTAATAGTAATTCTAGATTCTACTACTACTACTTAAAGTATTAAGAGTATATCTAAAAGACTATATTAATTCTACTTAAGTTAGTATTATAGTAGAAGCTTAAATATCTAATATCTATACTTTATTTTAGTTTATATATAAATATCTAAGTAGTTAAAAGAGGGCTATATTTTTTATAATATAGTTAATACTAAATATTATATATATTAATTATATAGATATAATTAACACTTACCTCTTTATTTATTTATATAGTAATATTATATACTATTAATTTACCTAACTTTAAGAGGTTCTTAATATATATTTATATTACTTCCTTACTACTTACTACTTTATATATTATTACTTAAAACGCTTAACTATATAGCTTTAACTTATTAGTAATAAATAAGTAGTTATATTAATTATTAACTATAGAGATAGCTTATCCCTCTAAAGTTTATAATAATTATATAAACTATTAATAACTTATTTTATTAGTTATTAAGTCTCTAGAAGTTATTATAGATTTCTTAAAGTAACTTTTATACTTATAGTTTAGATCCTATTAGTACTTAATACTATATATTATTAATTATAATTTATTTCTAATTACGCTATACTTAAGGGGCTTTTAGTACTAATAGACCTTCTTAATAAGCTTATTAAAAGTAGGATTAATTAATTTTATACTAAGAATATAGTAGTAATAAAAAAATAGATAAATTTAGTAAGGATATTAATACTTTAGTATTAGAGGGATATATAGCAAGTTAGGTTATTAATAAATAATATATTTACACGTTCTAAGTAGCTTACTTTAATCTATATAGCTATTATATAAAATATCTAGTATAAAGATAGTTTAAGTAGCTATAAGGTAGTAGGCACCCTCTATAGCTATAACGCCTATAAACTGCTAAAAGGGGTTTAACTAGGTGCTAAAGAAGCAACTAGGGGGTGCTGAATATGGCCCCTCTGCACAAGAGTAGCATTCCTAATTATGCGATCACGCAATGACAAAATGCATTCTGGAGTTGGTGGACTCTGGATATGTTTGTTGGCCGTTGAACCGCGACTCTGGGACGTCCGTGTTCCGTCGACTCCATTCCCTAACTCGAAGTGATTGTCAAGTGATCTGACCTCTTCGTCTAATTTTGTGGTATTCGTGCAACCTTGTAGGTTCTCGCAAAACATGGATATGTTCATTTCTGCATCTTTCCAGTCATGGACTGCTCCGGCCGGCAAGTGCGTCGTTTTAATACCCAAAGTGGAGAAAGCTGGAGACGGTCTCTCCCGGGGAGGGGAGCCGGGAGATGGGTCTTTTGCTGGGGGCCCCTGTTAAACTTCTGACATACACCGCCAGCCGCTGAACTCTATTTTGACCAGGACTGACTCGCTCGACCATAATACACGGGTGCTGATTGGCCAGAAGCATGGAAGTGCTGTTATGGAAGCTCTTGTCTTCGTGTCGAACTTACGTGTACGGATGAACATGGTTGCAGTTGCATAGATTGGATCAACCCTCCGTTTATGACGCGTTGTGCCAGCAAGAATCTCTCGACACAAAGAAGTGTGAATGGAGGCATCAAAATTTCGTATCTTCATAGATCTAATCGTATTACATTACCAGGTTACCACTCAATAGGCTGGGACGGAATGGGCTTGTCGAAGAAGGACGGGAGCTGCGAAGCCTCCACCACCTCGCTAGCGAATGACGGGTGATCGTCGTACGCCAGGAACCCTGTACCGTCGTAGCAGCCCACATATTCAGCGTCCATCTCCTCACCCTTCAGGATTGCAACGTCAACCCAGAGCAACAAATCACCGCCCTCCATAACTCCACCAGGTCCATACGCAGCGAAAAAGTCCTTCCTGAGCTTGACGTGGACCTTGTCGTAGCGACCGATGTACTCCATCTTCGAGAGATCCAACCAGAAGAGGATCTGGGCCTGGCGAATGTAGTCGAGACCAGGGAAGATGGAGTTGGAGTGGCCGTTAGTGTGACCGTTGGTGCCGTTAGTGCCGTTGGTGTGGCCGTTGGTACCGTTGACACCGTTGGTGCCGTTCACGCCATTCGTTCCGTTCGTAGCGTGTCCGTTGACAGCGCCGTTCGTCGCTCCGGGTTGCTTGACGCCGGCGAAAGCATGGCAAGCTCTGGCGTTGACCATGCCCTTCTCGGGGCCAGCGTTCATGACGTTAGTAACCCATTGCTTGGTCAGGCCGTCGAAGTTCTCGTTCCAGTGTCCGCGCTCGTTATCGTTCATGTAGCTGTAGTCCTGGCCCTCGACGACGAAGTTGATGTTGTCGGGGAACTTGGAGACTCTGACTCTGCCGGATCGGATCTTATCGGTGAGGGGTCTCGGTGTAGGGACGGCGGGCAGGGGAGACTCGAACTTGTCTTCCGGGGAATCGGGGGTCATGCGCGAGCGGTAGGCACCCCAGTAGCCGGTCTTCGCGGTGAGGGGGATGGCCTCGCCGCAGTGGCCGAAGCCGGAAGCTTGGGGCTTGTTGGACTCGTACATGCCACGGGTGGCGGGGATGCTGACGGTCTCTCTCCAGAATCCGGCATCGGCAGGGAGGGCGGACCAGAAGGCGGCGGTCTTCGGGCTCTCCCACCATGTCTTGAAGGCCTGAGGCGAGGCCCAGTAGCTCATCCAGACCTTGGAGGGGAGGTCATTCTGCTCGAGCTCCTCGACATGAATCGCAGCGCCCTTGATGAGTCCGTCGAATCGGTTGATGAGGGCAAGCTTCTCCTCCGAAGGTGAGTCGGCGTGGTACTGGGCACCGAAAATGGACACCGTAAAGTGGTGGGCGGTAGGGAACTTGGAGCGAAGCATGGTTGCGGTTTCTCGGCAGGAACAATCGGCTGATAATGACAGGAGTTACTACGATACCCGGCTGCTGCTTGACGTCCGGGCCGCTTGGGCTTTATACAAGTAATGTTCCATGTTCATCGCGGGTAATGCTTACCCGCGATGCGCCCTCGAAGCCCACCTCTGGCGGCCATTGGTAATGAGACGTTCCTGACTGGAAAGGGCCGCCGCCATCTCGACGGCTTCAGCGCCTGGGGTAAACCCTTTGTGCATTCACATATCAGACACTAGTGGATGTGCAATGTGGCACTCCTGGTGGGCTGTCCCCAACGCAAGAGCCCATCCGTGCTCGAGCCCAGGCCCATGAATCCCAGATCCTGCGACTGTTGTCACCGCCCACAGTCCAGGGCCAATACGGTAAACCCATCCCAGTTTACGATAAATGCCGCTGGTGGCTGTCGGCGGGGGATTGGGACTTCGCTCCGTTTTGGGTCGATGCTCCCGCTGTCACATTCCCCGACTCATGTACGTACATACGCGAGTGAGGCGTCCGTGGGTCTGGCTCTGGGGTTCGCGGGAGAGATCAACGCTTTGATCTCCCAATTGAGTTCGAGATGTGGGGGCTTGTTTTGTTGTCTGTCTCCCCCTCGCTGAAATTCTTCAACGGCTTCTGCCGGATACTCGGTCTCGAGTTGGAACATGTCTGCGATAAAAATGTCTCTGGGACCAGCTCAGTAATTTTAAGCGTCGAGGTCATGGTTTACTTAAGTCAAGGTACGTAAGCAAGAAACTTGGCAGTAAGTGGGAAGATCCATTTGATTGTCCAGGGTCGGGGCTCAATCCTCTACGCGTTCATCAATGTTTGCTTAGAGTGGAAGCAGAAGATGTGTCCAGTTTGACGGAATAAAAAGGAACGTTACTGCTTCTTCAATTTCTCTGTAGAAATGCCGACTTAAGAGTGTTCAAAGGTGTTTGACTGTATTATCACGCAAAAATATCTAATCAGCGCCTCGACATTAGTAAATATGCTCAATTGAGCATGCATATCCCGACGTAGCTATATTCTGTTGAAGTCTGCGGGCCATTTATCCGCCTCAAACATGGAGTCCTGTCTGTGATCTTTTTGAAGCAAGAGATTGAACTAGAGGCGGATTTGATGCCAGACCGTGCGCACAACCTGTGATAGGTTTGTTGGGATGATTGTGGTTGCCTTCCCAAAGCCTCGGGATTTCGCTTACCACGTGTGTATGTACGGCAATGCAAGTAAGAAAAAGAAAGCAAACTGCATCTGTCCCGAAGCCTGCAAGGCGTCTCGTGGCAATGGCCTGATGACCCGGAAATTTCTGCATGTTATCTGTGCTGTCAAGCTGTCAAGTTTGCCGAGGTTCTTATCTTCGAGTCTATTTTGGCCGTTTTGTGAAGCCACAGTTTCCATAGCATAGCCACAATGATGAGCCACTCAAGACATTCATTCAACATTCACACCCCGCTTCTCGGAGACTATCATTGGTGGTTATGTTTTCCACAAGGTTCAAGGTTTCTGCTGCAGAGGACTCAGAGTGCTAGGCCGTGATGGCCGAAAACTGGTAAGACCCGGATCCTACGCGGATCTTCCAATTGGCCTCAGCAGCCTGGTCAAACTCCACCGCCAAGACGCCCTCCTGCTCAACGCTTACGGCCTGGCCTCCTTCTTGCACTTGGGTAGCGTTCAGTGACACAACACCAACGCATCCTACGGGAACCACAATGTCATAAGTCAAGACATTGTTGCTAAGCTCCCAGGCGGCGCTGGCTTGTCCAGTGGGCGTTAGATAGCTAGAAGAAGCCGAGGTCAGGTTGGCCTCCAATATGGGTTCGTAGTTGATCAGATTCCATCGAACGGCGTTGGCCGCAGTGTCTAGCCCGCTGAGTCGCTGAATCCATATGCCCGGAGCCCCCATCATGAAATGATTGAGCGACGAGCCACGGCCGCCATTCCTGTTAGGCAAAGTTAGCTTGAAAGGATCAGAGCATAATGGCACTATCAGTTCTTACAGAAACTCCCAGAGACTCGTGGCCCCTAGCTCGATTGAATAGGAGTAACTGGCGAGACCTGAGCTGCTAAGGCCTGGAGCGGTGAGCATCTTGAAGATAACGTCGCTACGGCCTCGGCCCTCGAGGACGCGAAGGAGGCTAGGAAGCGCGATCTCGCCGACGGTGGGATAGAAGGTGGTGTTCTCGATCGATGTCAAAAGCGACTCAAATACCGAGTTCTGGTATTCTGCCGAGACAACGCCCAAGTCAAGCGCAAGAGCGTTTGATGCCTGGATGTTTCCGGAGTAGTACGCTTGTGGGGTGGTGCCGTTGGTGTCATCGATGAACCATTTGTTGTGCAGAGCTTCACCAATACTGCTTGCCAATTCCTCCCACTTCTGAGCCTCCTCAGAGTTGCTCAGCCAGAGGGCAATCTGCTTCATAGCCGTCGCAGCCTGATGATAGCCAAAAGTATTGGTCAACCCGATAGGCACGGTGGGAGTTTTTCCATCGCCGGCGCCCCAGTCACTCAGTCCAACACCTTCAATTACGGAGTCGGTCGCTCGGCGGCCGAGGTAGTCCATATACGCAACCATGATGTCGTAATTCTCACTCAGATCCCTTTTATCGCCATAGTACCGATATAAGTGCATCGCAACTCGCATGATGGCCGAGCCCCAGTTCGGGTCGTCGCGAAACTTGTCCGGAAACACATCGTACTCGGGTGCCGTGGTAGGGATCAACCCTTCCGAGTTGGCGCCATACTGAGCTTGCGCGTCAGCAATGGTCTGCATCAGGTTGTAGCCATAGGCCTGGAGGTCGTAGCGCCGGGCCAGTAAGTCGAAAAGCAGATGGTCTTGTTCCAACCAGCCGAGCTTCTCACGGTGAGGGCAGTCAGTCAGCACGCTGTACATGTTGCTCTTGTAGGCCCGTTAGCGCATGTTACAGCGAAGAAGGGGACGTCTTCGAGCGTACCTTCATCGAGCGATCTGTGATCTCATAAAGCTTATTCAGAAACGAGTTGCTTGTTTGAACAGTGCCAACTTCATCGTTCGTTGCCCGAATGACATAGCCGACCATATCGGTGAGTTGCGGTGCCCACGTTGTGTTGACCTGGCAGCCATGGGTTAAACGTGGTTCAGGTAAAGTGTTTGTCCAGTTGAAAAACCAAACGAGCGGGGACAAACTCACACAAACATGCCGTAACCCGTGATACCGGTAACGAACGCCGTAAGTCTCAGATTCATTGCCTGCCAGGGTATAACCGTCGAACACCGGGCTTCCGGTATTCGTCTGTGAAGGATTCCCGCCGACGAGCCTCTCTGCGGGCCAGAAGACGATTCGAGTGCCCGCCTTGTCTGTTCCGTTCATGGAAAATTGGTACCAGCCAGCGAAGTTGACGCCAAAGTCAAACAGATAGCCACATGATCTCTGAAAGGGTGTTATAGGTTAGTCAAGTCTCAACTCAGGTCAGATGAAAAGAATAAGTGCGAACCTGCGTTATTGACTTTACTGCTATTGTCTCAGTGACCTTGAGCTGCGGCGCGGTGGAGCTATACAGCGTCCCCGCACCCCCCACCGGACCGGTTGAGATATTGGCAGGTTTCCAATCTGAACGGTCACCCTGAGAGCTTGACCAGTTGGGGATGCTTTTCCTGGCATCATATTCCTCTCCACCATACCATGCAGCTTCGAGAAGCGGGCCGTTGGTGGTAGTGATCCATGTACCATCAGAAACCACAGAGTCCCTGACACCATCACACGTGTATTCGAGCTGAGATTTGAGTATGGGCGGCTTGGTCGATGTCGTGAACTTTCGGCTGGAGACAATAGGTTATTGAGAATCCTCTTTAGAATGAGAGAAAGCTGACTAAAGCTGCACTTACTAGCGGTTTAGCAGGGGCTTATCTGAGTTATATATGCCTTTGCCAATCGAAACACCAATGACATTGTCGCCCTCAGTGAGAAGGTCGGTGACATCGTAGGCACGGTACAACACGGTACGGTTGATGGTAGAATAGCCGGGGCCAAGGACTTCGTCGGACACTGACTTGCCGTTGAGTTCGGCGTAGAATACGCCTAGTCCGGTTATGTAGAGTCGTGCTTTGGTTGTGGTGCAACTGACCTTGAACTCACTGGCAAAGAGAGGTAGGGAGTTGACACCCGTGGCAAACTCATTGTTCTCGATCCACTGCGCAGTCCAGTCGCTTTCTTTCAATAGTCCGAGCTCGAAGGTGGAAGGTTCGCTCCATGATGACGCAACATCATCTGCGTCCCAGGCTCGAACACGCCAGTATACTTGGTCCCGGGAACTTAGAGTGCTGCCGTCCCAAGACGCAAAAGCTTGAGTATTGCTCAGCTTCCTAGTGTCCCACAAGTCAGGCGCATCGAAACCGTCGGAGGTCGAGGCAGCCTGAAGTTGGTAGGCAGTCTGATTATCGCCGCGGCGTTCAGATTGGAGGCGCCAAGACAACAGCGGATTGGGCGCATGGATGCCCAGCGGCGCTGTCACGCCTTCTGTACGAAGCGACTCCGGCTCGATGGACAGCGCGGAGACGACGGCAACCACCCCCGGGGAAAGGAGTGCAGGAAGCCGCATCCTCAACACCGTAAAGATGTTGATGTCGTTGATGCGTGAGGAGGAGAACAGCTTTGCACGATTAGAGAAGATCAGATGCAGGGAGAGTGATCAGCAACCAGGGACTTAAGCTGCGTCCTCCTATTATTTAATACGGATCGTGATGTCAAATGGCGTGCCTGGCGGTGAAATCTGTAATCATTCTATTCGGGCATTTCGTCGACGATCTCGTCGGCTGGAGCAATCCGCTTCCCGATTGGGATAGCTATTCCCCGCGTCTCGGTGCAGTTATCGGCGAACCTGGCCGCGGCTCTCACCCTGACTTGGCGATTTTGAACATCATTCGCGGATGGCGACACAGCTGGATGTTAGATCCAAGCTTGGGGGATTTGCAGCGTTTCAAATCCACAACCCTCACCATCGTTGCCTATAGCATTGGCTTTTTTGTAAATGCATGTTTCGCTCTCAAATTTGTTTAAGGTGTGAAAATGGCACAAGCTTAACTCCTCTGTCATTTTCTCTTCTTCGAGTACTTGCTTTCACTGGTATTCATCCGTAATAAACATAAATTGGCGCTCATCAAATCTCTACTCGGCTGTCTCATCGTGAACACATCAAGTCACGATTGACTTGCAGCCATATCATTGGCTTGCCTGACTTAAACCACAGCAGCAATCGTGTTGTCCTTAAAGCGATCGGCCTCGCGCTTGAGCATTAGGATGCAACTGGCGACGATGAAAGCTTCGGCGTCCTTGATTGTCGTTTTCTTGTCATCCGTCCACATCCCAAGGTTCATGATCAAGCGCCCGCCATTGCCACCCATCCAGCGACTGGTTCCCGGAGTGCGGAGATCCGCGTTGCGCACAAGCTGAGCGATCGGGACGCCATGCTTGCCCGCCTTCCCATTGCTGGACAACGCCGGGGCGGCGTCGTCAGTGCGTTCCAAGACTAGAAGTGAGGATGCCTCGGAGGCTTCTTTGCGCTCGTCGCGCCCACCATAGCGCCACTCGAAGGTTCCGAACGATGTCTTCAATTCCTGCGTACGCGACATCATGTTGCGACTTTTGACTTCGACCACCTCGCACACGAGATGGTCTGATTCGATTGCCTCTTCCACTGTGGCAGTAGCCCCCGGGGAGAGAATCCTCATTCTGGGACGCCGACCCGGACCCCAACGGTAAATGGTTGATATCAGAGGTGTTTGGCTAGAGTCGGGCCCGCGGACGAGCGCGCAGGAGTTGGAGTTCTTCTTCAGCCGGATGGATGTGTACTCTAGCTCGCCAGAGCCAACACGGTAGACGGAGATATTTTCCAGCACATTGCCCGTGAGGGCCTGGTTCGTGTCGTAGCCAATGGCCTGTATGTCAAGTTGGCTGATGATGCCACTGTCGCTGGGTGATACGAAAGTTCCCGAGGCGAGCGACTCCTTATAGCCAGGAGGCGCGTCACCGTAGTCGGAGTTCCCAGACGACACTGAGCTCATGATTGAGAGGGTACAAGGATGATGTGGATAGCACGCCTCAATACCGTGCCCTAATTGAATAACTAGTTTGATATTTTTGAGGGAGGAACTTAAGTGTGTTTATCGCCTAGTGTTAACGAAGTTGAAGCGGTGGTGTTCTTGTAGAAGTGACTCCAACTAGATGGATGTGAATTTGAAGGTCGCTTGGCAAGAATTATATAGCAGGTTTGGGCGTCAGTGACGTTTCCAGTGACAGGGTGAGGCTATTCCCAGTTTGGCAAATACGCTGGGGGCGCCAAGCGCCACCAGTCACTAATCCTTAAGGAGATATACAAAGTCATTCGATGGGTGAGACAGCCATAACCGCCTATGGGCAACCACTAGACGCCGCACTAAGTGCAAAAATGAGGTCGGTGGCGCAGGGATTGAAAATCTAAGCCGACGTGAGACCCTGACTTGGTCGTTGACCATCCCCTTTGCCAGTCTGGGTGCCACGTGCATGGGCTACTGCGTGCTATCTGACCTTCGCAGATCTGCCTATGTACTTAGGAATGCAATGCACCACCGGCGCGCCTGCATAGAATTGTAGGCTAAGCATGTGCTGCGGCAGGGCATTTTTTGACTAGCGTCTGCTGGCACTCAACAGTGGAAGTGTGAGGGTAGCCCCACAGGGCACTACTTGTGGCTACCTCACGCCCCTATTGTACCTAGACTTGTACTTAACCAATACGTATACACTCACACCCACTACGCAGGCCTCACACGAAGCCTGCGGCATTCACTAGTGCAATGCATATCAAACTTGTCCACGATATTTCATGGCGATTCTTCAGACGCCTCGCCGGCTGCACCTTCATTCTTCCCTGAAACTCACACTTCCAACCTCGGGAACTGCGTGCTATTCTTCGCAACTATGCGTTGACATCATCGATGCGTGTGCTGCCTTTATTTGTGTATTTCATTGCAAAGCTTCCGTCACGAATTTCGTCATCTAAAAAGCAGACTTGAGTTGCATGATACCATATGGGAGAGACTCGCTATGTACAGTAAATCAAATGATTATGATTTCCCTTATTTCCGCGATATCAGAATAGGTTTCTTCATCGCCCTTCAAGTCAATATCTGAAATGCCGATACGCTTATAATAACCCTCATTCTCACTTAAGCATTTGCTGACGACAAGAGTATAATGAAAGGTCATGTCGTCGTTGGTCCCGAGGAGCAAACACTCAACCATGTCCCCACCCTGCACTAGATCATTTGGCGACATAGGGCAGTCCAGATCCAACAAATATGAATTGGAATCTGACGACTGCTGGAGGTGCGGAGCCATCTGGACGTAGAATTCCGTGTGAGACATCAGTTCAGACTCAAACTCGTACGAGGAGACAATCTTTTCAACTTTAGCTGAGATTGTTGGGCCATGGAAAATTATTTCCAATTGATTCCCCTTCGTTGGCAAATGTGACCCGGAAACATAAGTAACCGAAGTTCTTGGGTCTTGCCGGAAACCACTGGAAAGAACAGAGGCATAGCCGATGAGACAGCTGCCCCCAGGGCGGCGTCTTGACATCCAAGACCACGTCGGAGCATCGCTTGATCGGAAGGCGGTCGAGTCGGATCTGGGAGCCCCTCCCCACAGAAGAGCCCGCGGAAGGTCTTCAATCCACATGCCTCTCACATACGTCCCATTTGTTACTCTTTGTACGGCATTGACGAGTCCCATGAAAGCAGCCAGCCGATCAGACGGCTTAGTCAACTGTAGAGCAGAATACTGTTGGGATATTCTAAGCCAGAAGTCATGAATACTCTGCAGCGACGAGGGTTTGTCTCGAATTGAGGTAAACACTTGCTTCCTATGTACTTGACCCAAGGTCAACCTATCGGAAGCCGACAGGGTCTTCTCCGTAGATATGTGTGAGCTTTTGGAGTGGAGGGCTCCACATTCGCAAATCGTTAGAGTCTTGCATTCCCAGATGAGCTCTGAGGCACAAATATGCAGAGTCCGTCGTGAAAGTAGAAGCTCTTGGAATACCCAGGCCCGCTCCAGCAATGGAGCCTGAAGGCAACGAGAATTGAGCAGGTGTCCCGTAATGTACTTATGGTCTCTTTCGTGGGCCGGTCTGACGAAAACTGCATGAGCCGGAACTGAAGGATTCTTGATTTCGTAAACCAACAGAGGGTGACGAGGAAGGCCGCGGCCAGTGCCAAGGGTCCACCTCTCCTTGAACAATCCTTGGTGACTATTTGCAGAAGACGTGGCCGCGATGTTGAAGTGGGCATTAGTGTATATTTCCGCCATCTTTTGAGACTGTATCGTCCAGTCAGAACTGTCGTCCTGGACAATGCAAAGTGAATCGATCCAAATGTAGTCGCATCCAACCTCCTTACACAGTTGAATCGCGTCCCTGAAAAGATTCGTGAGATCGGCAGATGCAATACCCATTTTTCGAGAACTCAATGTGCCCTTCGTCGTCGTTGTCGGTTTTGATGCGTCAGAACTACCCCAACAATGGCTCAATGTGGCATATCTTCCGTACGGCGCGTTGGTCTCCAGAAACTCCAAAAGTCTTGCAGTGGACCCGGAGACGTCAAGGACCCTTGTTGGTAGCTTTGTTGGGGCTGTTAAGCAGGAAGCATGGGTTTCTTCACAGCACTGCAGCCAGGATCGCAAGTGATACGCAGCTGTATCCTTGGAAAGAAATCGTGGTAAATTGTGCGAGTATCCAAATGCTGGATTGAGAGGGTCATCACCTGGAAAACACAATTTAGAATCATATGCCTCCGGATCCCATATCGACTTACCACATTGACTGAAAAACTCAATTCGAAGATGGACTTCGCCAAGACTTCCCGCTGGATCTGCTTCTGGGGATCGAAAGGCAACAAGACTACTTCCTTTCCGAGTCTCCAAAACCAGCAAAGCTCTCTTATTGTCACTGTCACTATACCTGTTCCATTCTTCAGGGTTACTGCCCCAGAACAGACTGGTTCCTCGCTTAAGAACGAAGCAGTTTTGACAGCCCGACAATGCGGCAGCTCGCAGATCCTTGAACTTAATGGCTCTATATCGAACCTGAGAGTCCGCATTCGATCGGTTTTTGTCAAACTCAAGTTGAGAGTCAAAGAGATCGTACGTGAGATCGAGACAAACGGGACATAGCGTTTGGCTCATCTTGATAAAACACAGTATTTACAGGACTGCAAGGAACAGATCGAAAGGTTTGCTCGCGTAGAAATCCGAGGAAGGCTAAAAAGACGAGGTGAGTGGCTGCATCTATTTATGTGGAGGGCCACGCGCAAGAATTCGTCGTGGAAATAAAGCGGGGGTAGTGGTGCTACCCCCCGGCGGTAATTGAGGGGCTTTGACCGACGTGGATTTAAGGCAGCTGGCGAACTGCAGCTGACTATCGCAGCTAGACCAATTGAGTTGAGTATTTTCAGTCTACCAAGAGTTGGTCCCTCAAACACGCCGCCCGAGCCAGTCATCATGGCAGCAACAGTGGATCAATTCAAATATGTAACATGACAGAGCCCGTGGAATGATGCCAAGAAATCCATCGGTGCCTGCAGGCGCGCGGGACTACAAGTTGCATCTGCTTATTTGAACATGGGTGTATTTGACGCATATACACCCGAGTAAATAGCCCAACAGGAAAGACCAAGAGCCTCAAATAAGCCACGAAACGCAGTTACTTGAATAATCAGCACGCTTCCGTCCCGATTCCATGTAACACCATTGTAACTGACGCCATACCATTCAGAACTACTGTGATTAGAAGATTCTCGAACAATACGCACAGGTCAGTCCTATTTTCACCCTGAGTGCCCGAAGTTTCCTTATCCGCCTTAATATCGCAGAAAGATCAACTGCTTGTCAGCTGGGCCCCGTCTTCGTTTGGGAAGCAAACTTCGTGAAAAGGATTCAAATCACAGCAAGGAACATTATCACTGGATCTTTTCTTGTTAACCGGGTGTTCACTTTCAAATACAAAATCGCGTCCAGTAGCTTTGCACGGCATCAACGTAATCGCGTAGCACAGTATCATCACAATACTAACAGATGAGAGCCTTGCTTCATTGTTTAGACTACATGAGTCAAAGCTAGGGGTCTTAATGAAGACACAACATTAAGATCAGGATTGAAACGAAATTGGGCCTACTGAGGAAGTAACGTTCATTTATCTTGTAATAACCAACCTCCACTCGTGGTTATCATTAAATATCACTTAATATCTATTCGCTGCCTCCTCCTTAGTTTTCAAGGATTCCCATGGAAAGCCAAATGTTGTTGCGCCGACAACTGACTACCCCAGTTCAACAGGGTGACGACAGGAGAGCTTCTATGCTCGGTCTATAACTGAGGAGTGTCTGGGAGCAGTCATGACAAGTCGTTTGCTTCTATTATTACTCATTTCAGCTGCCATAAGCTCTTACATGTGATGCCGGCTGTAAGCATTTGCCAAATACTTCCAAGCCTTCTCCTCGCCACGGCTGATGTTTCGCTCTGAAAGACGGCTTCAGGTCACAAGAGATGGCCGAGGAAACCAGCCAGGAAGACTTGCGGTCGGGTCCAGGGCAGAGTTACTGGCCTTGATCATGTCACTGAGGGCACGCCCGCTCGGCCAGGCAGAGCACACTCCGTCTCGGTCAAAAGCCGCCGACACCCACTCTCTTCTCAACGGAGCATTCTTGACGGGCCTCGTGGCCGCAGTCTCCCGCAGATGTCCTGCAAACGGGCGCAAATCAGATGAACCCTTCTCGAACCCAATCAAAACACACGCTTCGTTCGACCTCGCCAAATGTAGGCAATAGAGGTTTCTGGGAAGTCTGGCCTTCCAGAACCACACGTATCATATCCGAAGTGGTTGGGCAGAGCACCATTTATGTACAAAACAACAGCGTGGTTTGGAGGGCCTCTGTTGCTGGGAAAGATGATGCTGGACTCGTCGCCCTCAATGCCGCCTCCGAATATTAGCTCCCCATTACGGCAGCTCCCCATTACGGGGCATCCGAACGATGTAGTCTAAGTCATTACGAAATTGGGACCATGCGCCACCCCAGGGGAGACTGCCACTTCTAATGCAGTGTAACATAGCTAGCTCCCAGTCTTAGGAAGATCTCTTCCATAGAGCTTAGCGCTCATATGCAGGTAACCTCTTCGGATAAGGCCTTGCAATCCAGGGACGAAGTGTGGAGTCCGGGCATTGGTCGCATAAACAACTTGCTTGGCTACAATTTTCCCTCAATTCGTCAGAACCTCACAGTCGAATCTCGACGCACCCATGGAGGAATAAAATTTCATTGCAGTGGGCTTCGTGTCCATAGAAAAGCTGGAGTAGTCGTTCAAGAGAGCTTTGAGTACATGCGTAGGAAATTGGTACGGACAAGTAGCACCAACAACCCCTTCGAAATAGCAATCGCTCGCAAGTGGGGATCGGACATGCCGTGACACTGAAATAAAAGGTTCTTGAAGAAGCACTCTTCGAGCCAAGCATCAGAAAGGAGGCCACCGCATACTTGGAACCGTCATGGTGTGTCCCTCGTTCATAACAAAAAGCGGTATGGCCCCACTTTGTTTTACGGGCCTAGGACAAGGTAGCGGCGAAACATTCCTTTGGACTTTTACGGTGCAGCCAATCACAGCAGCCCTGAACCTTTTGTACTAGGATGGCCCAAGCCCACGTTCGTGACCTCGTGGAGAAAGTCCCAGGTTTAATCTAAAGACTCGGCGTGAGAGAATCATCGAGACTTGCAATTCAAAAAAGCCGCTTCTGATAAAAGCCAGCCATTTACCCAGCACTCTGTACGATTCGATTACAACATTGAACAACCATTTTCACACGAATTCGTCGCATTCGCTCAGTTGCCCAGTCAGCCAACACCGGTACTTGTCCTCCAACGACCGAGCTTCACTACTTTCAAAATGGTGAGTACTTACCTGGCTCTTTCCTGCCCATCCTGTGTTGGGGCCTTCTTGAGAGTGCAGGATCTCAGCTTGTAAGACTCTGGCAGCTGATGTTAGATCTACCAGGGCAACTTTTGCGCATACATACTTGCATTGCTTTTCCCGCCTCTGGCAGTCTTTTTCCGCTGCGGCTGCGGCTCTGAGACGCTCATCTGTACTTTGTTGACAATTTGCGCTCTGTTACCTGGCTCAATCTGTAAGTCACTATGTGAGGAAGCTGGGTATGTGGTAGGAGTCATGAACTAACTTGAGAAGACGCTTGTTTGGTTGTTCATCGGACCGGCAAAAAGGATGGGGGAGACGGGACTGGGGCTTGATTCGGAGTCGTGGAGGGCGCCACCTGAGGATTAGACTGTACATTAGAGAAATCAGAAAACTCGATCATGGTTTGCTACAATCTCAACTTGAACCTGTCCACACAGTGGACTTAATCTGTTGCACTTCCTATGTCAGCTGGTTTGCTCTTCCAAGGTGGCAGAAGTGTCGGGTCTCTCCATGGCAGCGTCAACTAACGCGCAACCCAGGCTGGATAGTCTTTCATTTGTCTTAAGAACATTTCGATCAAATCTTGACATTGGCCTGGTGACGGGCCCCAAGGACACGACTAGTTAAGGCATGGGGTTGATCGCCATGTAGACGTGCTGCCGGACCTCGCAACTTTACGCACCAGAATCACGGCACTGTGCACTTGAAGTATAAACCAGGATCGACACCTATAAGAGACCTTATGAAAACAAATATGTTGACCGGGCCAGATCTTTCGTCTGCCGAATGTTCGCTCCAAACCCAGTTGACACAGACGATATGATTCCTCTTGCATTAGACTATTTGTTTTTAGTTTTCACCTTGCATCTATGAAGTATTCTATTCCGACAAAAGAGAAAGCGACGTGCACATTCACAGAGCGTGCTCATATTCTACATAGCAACGACTGCACCCAAGAAAATAAATCTTCCCCCATGCACGGTCCATGAATAACCACTTCTGAACCCTTCCTCATTAGGTTCCCAAAGGTCCCAGATACTTCTAGAGCCTAAGAATAACCAATGCTAGAGCTGTGGAAACAAAGGAGAGTCCAGACATCGGCTTTATCGTCCCGGCGATGCCCTCCACCTTGACTGCCTCCAGAAGCATGAGCGGAGTGTACGGACCCGGTGTTGTAGAATTTGTTGCTCCATCCCAACAATACTTCGAAAAACAGCCACGGCACACCCCAGGTACAGTCGTATTTGTCCTATCCCAGCTCCGAGACATGATGGCACATCCGACGCACGTGGGCCACTGCGCGTCAACCGTAGCGTTGCCCCTCGTGGCGACATCATACCCGTTCCGGATGATGGCATTCCGAACATCGAGTTGGTAACTTGGTGTGAAGGTCGACACGTTCGAGTTGAACACGTAAGGCGAATGGGGGAGGTAAACAACCAGTGGCGCGGTGCTGTTGGCGGTCAGGTTCGCGGCATCGCATCCGAACATGGTAGGACGGGAGTTTAGCCCCAGATTGATGAAGGTGTTCACATCAGGTACCGGGGGGAACGTGGTACCGTCGTCTTGGAATAGGGAACGCTCGTAGGTGGCCACCATTGCGGTTCCATTCGGCCAGTTGGGCCCTTCGCGATCTAGTGTGTCCGCGGAGGAGTCGACGGCAAAGATGACGTCGACTTCGCGCGCGGGCTGTAGCAGAGGTATGAAAGGGATGTTCTGGAGGTCCTCGCCGCCGTCAACGAGAGTGAATTCTTTCGTCTGTGAATTTGCATTCGTTGCGTTGTTCCAGTGATAGAATGGATCTATGGGCAAAGTTAGTTAACGTTCCAGGCAAGTGACCGTGTGGGACCTACTCGGCGACCAATTGGCAACATCCATTTGGGTTTGGTCCAGATCGACAAGAATACTGGTCAGGGAATCCTTGAGTATGGCTGGTACCATGTCGGTACTGTTGATCTGGAGTAGGAACTGGTTGAATAATGAACTTGAGGTTCCAAAGACGAAGCTCAACTGGTCAAATCCAGTCACACATTTTTCGTGAGACGCGACTTTGCCAGCTTCGAACTCGGATCCTATAAATTGAAGAGGAACAAATCCGACGGAGTCGAAGGACCCCAGCTCCCACGGTGTGAACTCGTAATTGGTGGTGTTGGTCGAGAATAGGACGGACTGGCCTTCCTGGCGCTCATCGGCCACGAGGATTGGCAAGGGATGTTCGGCGGCAGCGAAGCCAGTCATGTTCTGGATCGAGGAAAATGTTGAAACTGGGACGAATAAGCCAATGTCGTAAACAGAGCCCAGTGTCGCGAAATTTACCAAGTTTGCCAGAGGCATCAACCAGTTGGAAGGACAATGCCCGGCCCCAGAAGTCGGTGAGAGTAGTATTGAAACCACTGTCAACCTTTGCAGCGACTTGGTCAACGATCGCCTCAAAATACGCTCCAGCATTCGAAGAACCGGTGTCTCCCATGTCGGGCCCCTCAAAAATGGAGTTCTGGAACTGCCAAATGGAGGTTGAGTTACGCGTGTCGACAATGCTCTGCACCGTAGGAAAGTCGTTGGCGTACAGGGAAGACACGAGCCATCCGCCACCAGACAACCCCGTGAGGTAAGTTGCGGATTGCGAAAGACCGCCGAGATGTCCCGCACCGGTAGAGCCAGGCGTGCGCTCATCATACGCGGCGATGGCTCCAGCTCCGTTCATGAGAGCACGCCACCCGCCTCCTGACAGGGCAATGCCGATATTGGGCAACGTAGAGACATTCTTCGCGCTGTCAAAGTAGCCGTCCGAGTCGAAGTCGGCGATGTCAAGTCGCTTGATTAGATCGCGCAAGGCAGGTATGGTATTCGCCCTTCGTTTCTGGGTCCATAGCTTCTCGTCTGCGGAGAGGGACTGGAAGTCTCTGATCGCGGGCTGCTCATTGACGGGGCAGTCGACGGTGGTGGTTCCGTAGCTGTTTGCTGTTCCGTGGAGTGTCAGTTGGATGTGACTGGGGCAGCAATTCTGGTTGAAACGACTTACATGACGCCGCGAACAGCAGTGTCGGTGCAGCCGCCAGCGATAAAAGTAGGGCATTGAGCATCATTGCTATGAAGAAAGAGGTTCTAACGATAGATTGTACTCAAAATCTCCCAGTCTATCTCCCCAAGGAGTGGCTCACTATATAGACTCTTTCCAACGTGAGTAGAATCATATTTTGGGTCTCATCATTTTTTTCGAGGACGGGCTTGCGGAACCAACATGTCGCCTCGCCCGTCTTCCATCAAGGGTACCATCTCTTGGCGTGCTGCGTTAGCTTCTCCCGAGGGACCGGAATTGCTCCACAAGCATTTCATGCGAAGGCTAATGACCGACAACATAACCATTGGGAGCAATCACGATAGCTCATGGGTAGGCTTCTCCTCTCCATGGTGGGTATCGAAGGAAGGAAGTCAGCCGGAGAGAAAAACCTTTGAGGTTCACCGATCCATATTACTGAATTCATGATTCATGGGCACAACAGTTATATGATGGTGGAGCTCGAGAAGGCGCTGCCACTTGTAGCCCGCCTGAAACATGGTTTGGTAAAACCCCTGTTTTTACGACGCAGCCAATGGGAGGACGTCGTTGCTGTTAAGCTTGTGTGCTGTGGATCGATCGGCCCTATCGTGATCCACAGCTAGGTTCGGTAAGGCTTAGCAGCTCGGCCCGGCCTCTAATGACACTTTTTCTCTGTCTGAGTAACACAAGTCTCTTGCGCCGACAACAGCAACTCTTCCAGGCCTGACATTTTGCCCAGCAAAAAGTCTCTATTCCCTGGGCCCTGAACCTGCGACGATTTGAAATTGCTTGCAAGATGAGCGGCACGATGGATGTCAGGACAAAGCCGAAGTACACTAGAGCTTCGGCTCCCAAGGTTAGAACAGGTTGTCTGACATGGTAGGTGGCAGTCCATTCACTCCACGCCATTGCTAAGAAGCAGCACAACTGACCGTACATATCCATCCACAGCAAGTGAGTAACTCTATCCTATTAGCTCCATTGTAATCCTAACCTCGCTCGTCTACAATTAGGATTTGTTAGTATAGGTACTAGTGATGCCTTTTAACTAGTTAATATAAGGGGTTATAATATATAGGTAAAAATATATAATATATTAAAGTTATAAATGTAGTAGTAAGGGTAGTAATATAGTATTAAAGGCTAGAGAGATCTCTACCCTTTTATTAGCTAGATTCTACTATATCTAAGTTAAGTAGTAAGTATAGTATTATTCTAATACTAGTAGTCTTTTCTTTTCGCTATATATTATATACTATATAAAACGCTTAAAAACGCTATATATACTATAATAATATAATTATTATATTTTTTATATAAAGTATATAACTTACTATATTTCCCTTCTATCCTATATACTACTAGCTAATATATAACGTAATAGCTAAGCTCCTAGCACTAAGTTTCTATTTTTAATACTATCTCTTTTTTATATTTTACTCTTAATTAACCTATCTCTCTATATATATATATACTTTATTAGTATTAATAAAGCTTTCTAATATTTTATTTAAAGTACTTTTTATAAAAATATTAATAAAGTTATTATTACTATTAATTTAGTATATCTCTTCTACTTCTTATTATTTATATAACTTTTAGATTATTATAATATTAATTATTAAGTATTTCTCTTTTATAATATTAAGCTTAACGAAGTATTTATAGAATAAGTAAGAGTCTATATAGATAATAGTTAAGATTATTAGTTAATTAAACTTATTAGTAATAATCTTAAAAGTTATAGCTATAGTATATACTATATTAATACTTATTATTATTATATATACTTTAGAGGCTAAAATACTTCTTATAATATATTTACTTTTAGTTAAATTATAATAAATTATATTCCTAATTATCTTAAAAGTATTATTAACTTACTTCTTATTAGTGAGGATAATTATAAAGCTTAGCTATAAGGTTATATCCTTATTATTAGTAAAAGATCTATTAATAAATATAAATAACTTAACTTCTAATAAGTTAAGGGGGATATATTAAAATCCTTAGTTAGTATTTATTATCTACTATTTAATATACTTATTTAATACTTTAATATTATCTATTATTAGGTTTTAGTATTAAGTTATAATAGAAAGATTAAAATATATTTCTAGTTAGTAGATTAATATAATATATACTCTATAAGTATATTACTTAATATATTATCTTTTTATCTTATTTTATAGTACCTTTATATTAATAAAGTAGAGCTTTTATACTTACCCCTTTTAGTATAAATAGATATTTCTTTACTTAAGAGATATAACACCTCTATTAAATATAATAAAGTATTTTTCTATTAAGTATTCCTTTAGTTTTACTATAAATCCTACTTACTAGAGCTTTTCTTCTTCTTTTATATTAAATATAAAGTTAATAATACTAAAAGTATTATTTATTTATATACTAATAATACTAATTAGTAAGTTTTTATTTAAAGAGATTATTAAGTATAAGTTATATATAGAGGCTTTTATTAAAAGTTTTATAAAATAGTACTTACTATATATCTCCTACTAATATATTCTTAATTTAGCTAGCCTATATAGTAGCTTAATAATCTCTATAATAATATCTTCTAAGTATTTATAGTAAATTTATATAAGTAGTTAGATATAAATAGATTAAAAAAAAGCTTTAATTACTTAGATATACACCTAAGTAATATTTCTTAACTATACTATAAAGTAAAAAAATAGTATAAGTATTAGTATAAGGATAAAGAGAAGTCTTTAGTTAGCATATTATATAGTTAAGCTTTATATTAAAATAAATCTCTTACTATTATTACTATAACTTTATATTATAAGATATACCTTCTTATATAGTTTTCTATCCTTTTCTTTTACTTTATATATAATATATATATTAAATAATCTTATACCTCTATATATATATAAGTTAAACTTAATAAAATAGAGGATACTTTTCTTAATAAAGTTATTAATTTCTATTATAGAGGCTTATTTAAACAGCTTATTAAAGGTCTAAATAATACTATCTTTATATAGCTAGATTATTTATATTAAGGTTACTATCTCCTTAGCTATTATAAACTAAGTAGTTATAAACCTATTAAGAGTTTCTTCTTATAAATCTAAGCTTATTTCTTATAGGAATATATATATTTAAAAGGCTATTAATAGCATATAGTAAGGTAGTTATTTACACCTTTATCTCACTAATACTTCTTCTTATAGAAGGTTAAAGTTAATAATAATATAGTTTTCTATTAGTTTCTCTAGTTTATTAGCACTTTTATTATTATAAGTAGTCTTATCTTAAACTAGCTTATCTTAAAGGGCTTCTAGATCTTTATAAAATAGCTTAATATATATTAATTAGAAAATAGATATCTTAATACCTATATTAATAATATATTCCTCCTTCCCTAAAGTTATAAGTTAGTATAAGCCTTACTAACCTTCCTTCTTATAATAAATAAAGATATTTAAACCTACTATAAGGTTTATAGTTTTTAATATATCTAAGCTATTATATATATTAAGTATAATAATAACTTACTTATTAGTTTTAATCTTTTAAACTTCCTTTATAACCTTATAAATTATTTTAGCTCTCTCTATAATAATTAAGAATAGTAGTAATTTTTTAACTATTCTTAAGTATATACTAAAAATAAAGAAAGTTAATATAAAGCTATTTAGTCCTACTATATTATTAATAGCTTTTACTACTATCTATAGGATATTTATATAGTTTATTAATAAGTAGTCTTTTTAAATAACTTAATATACCTTTTAGAAAGGTATATAATATCTTTTAACTTTATTAATACTATTATATACTTCTATAAGAATAGCTTTAACTATAATTCTTATTATATCTATATTTATTTTAAACTTATTAGAAGTATAATTTATTCTAATATTTATAATAATATAGTTTAAAGGTTTAATATAAATATTAATCTAATATTATTATAATATATTCTAAATAGCTTTAAACCTCTAATCTAATAAGAATTATATTATATTAAATACTATTACCTTATTAATAATATATAGTATAAGGTCTTTATCTAGCTAAACTATATTAATAATAATTATATAGTTAAAATTAATATTATCCTTAAAGCTTAGTTTAAATCTAAATAAGCTTATATTATTCTTTTAGTAGTATTTATAGTAACTTATTATCTTTTTAATAATCTCTTATTTAATTTTATATTTTAATCTATTAAAAAGGTTTTATAAGTATTTTACTATTAAGTAGCTAAATCTCTTATATAAATATTAAACTTCTTATTTAGTAAGCTAGCTATCTATAAATATCTCTTCTTAGTTAAAAAATATCTATAGATACCTCTATCTATTTATAATAAGTATATTAATATTACCTCTTATAATTAGGTTAGTAAAGAGGTTATATAGTATACCTATCTTCTTTATATTTTATATATAGAATAAAAAAAATATATCTATAAATAAAATATAAAATATAATACTTCTTAATAGTATTAGTATAATAGCTATATTAAGAAAATTAACTTTCTTTCTAGAACTAAATTATACTTTAGCTTTACTAGCTCTAGATCTATTAAGTTTAATAAAATATTTCCTCTAGAGAACCTTAAATTATTTCTTACTACTTATTAAGTACTCTAAAGCGCCTATATTAAGTATAATCCTAAAGAACTTTTTAACTAAGTAAATAATATTAAGTAAGAAGGTCTATAGTATTTTAGCTTTAATTTTAATACTTTTAGAGTCTAATTTACTTTTATTATACTAAGAAGCCTTATTAGTAAAGTAGATATATATCTACTTTATATTAAATTAGATTAACTATAGCATAATAATTATAAAATTTATATCTATAATATTTAGTATATCTAATATATCTTTATTACTTTTAAGTTTATCTATATTATCACTAAAACTAAAGCTTTAGTAATAATAATTAATATTAATATTTTTAGTTAATATAGCTCCCCTAAAGCTGTTGTTAAGCTCTTTAAAGTCTATAAAGAAGTATATATAGGTCTTATAAGCTCCCTTTTACTATTAGTTATTATATTATTTATAAGCTTTCTTTTAATTTTCTTCTATATACTTAATTAACTAATATTTCTCTTTAAAGCAAACCTAGCACTTCTTTTAAAGATATCACTTATAATATACTTAAAGCCTATATCTAAAAGTTCCTTATAAGTTTAATATATTACTATAGTATCTCTCTTTACCTTTTCTATAATACTTTCTCTTAGTAAGATAGATATTAATAGGAAATTATACCTTCCCTCTTAATCTAAGTTTTATAATAATAGCTAATCTAAAAAAGCTTTAGAAACTTTTATAAGTACTTATTAGTATATTAAAAGTAGCTTTATATTCTCTTATATTTTAATATATATTAATTAAGTTAAGTGTTATAATAATATTAAACTAAAAGTTTAATAGTAAGGTTAGTTATACTCTATTAAGCTTTATTATTAGCTTTTTAAAGTATTTAAGAGTATTCTTATTATTATTCTCTTAAATAATCCTTATTAATATAGTGTTTTGCTATTTTATAATATAAGTTTAAATAATCTCTAAACCCTTAAAATATCTTTTAAGGTATACTACCTTCTTATTAAAGCTAAGTAATTTACTATTAAGTTTTATATAGTAATATATACTTATAGTATTTTTAAGTATTAAGTAGAAAGTATTACTAATATATCTCTTATTAATACCTACTAAAGTATATATTTTCTAGAAGATATTAATCTTATTCTCTAATATTTTATATCTATTACTACTATACTATCCTTCTTTTAAGAAGATCTTAATAAGATCTACTATTTATCTTAATATAAGGTTTTATATAAGTAGTTATTAAGATAGAGTAGAGGCTATAAATACCTCTATCCTAAATTAAAATAATAATATTAATTATATTTAGCTAAGTTTTATATCTTCTAACTCTTAAAAATATATTTTATTTATTATTAATACTTAATAATAGCTTTTAAGATTTAGGAGTATATAGTAACTTAGTATTTCTTATAGTTATTAGTTTTATAGAGGGGGTATTTACTTATAGTTCTAGAAGCTCTTAAGATATTCTATAATATTATTATTTTCTTTTATTAAGTCTTCTTTTAGTTCTAAATTCCTCTAAAGTTTTTTCTTAAGTTCTAAGTAGTTATTTACTTCTCTTTATAGTTATAATATTATCTAAAGTAGGAATAATTTAGTATAAGTAATCTAAGTTAGTTTTCTTATAATACTAATAAACCTTTTTATATTAAAGTATATACCTCTTTACTATAGAAAGTTATAAAGTTTAATATATAATTATTTCTCTATAATAGTAAAAACTTATTCTATCTATCTTTTAAAATCTAATATAAATTATAACTAAAAGTCTTTACTAAAGAGATCTTTATTAATATACTTATCTAAATAGTAGCTAATCTATTTATTAGTTATCTCTATAATAGTATTATTAAAGTTTTTTTTTAGTAGTTTTCTTTATAATAATATATTTATTAAAGTAGTAAAAGATTTTACTATTCTATTCTTTATAGTTAGGATTAATATTATTAATAGATTAGTTCTTTCTAAAGATAGTATAATTTAAAATTTATCTTTTAAGTTATTTAAAGCTTAAGTTTCTATTCTTAAGGTCTTAAGTATAGCTTAAGTAAGTATAGCGTTATTTAGTAGCTCTACTATTACTATATTTAAGCTTATTATTATATTAATTCTAATCTTATTAATTTAGTATTTAGTCTAACTATATCTTAGTTATATAATATTTCCTAAAAGCTAAAACTACTAAAATATATATATCTATTAAGCGAATTACTACTAAGTATTTAGTATTATTTAATTAGAGTTTTTACTTAATGAGGTTTTAGATCTAAATATAAAAAGAAAGTAAGATCTCTTAGTAAGTATCTAATAAACTAATAAAGCTAGCTTTAGCTATATTTTAATAAAGCTAGTTTTAGCTATATTTTTATATATCTATCTTAATTTATATTATTTAAAATACTTTTAGTATTATTACTATAAACTTAAGAAGTATAATTAGCTATAGGTTTTAATATAATATATAGTAAGGAGTAATAAAAACTAAAGCTATAATAAGATATTATATACTATATAGTTATTATTACTTTATACTTTATTTTTAGTATTCCCCTCTTTATATATAAATTAAAGTAAGTATTACTTTCTTTATATTTCTCATTATAATAAATATTATTTTTAGACTACTTTAATTAATCTTTAGGGGAGACTAATTATTTTAAATAGTAGTATACTTAACCTACTATTTACTATACTTAGAAGTTAATATTAATAAAGTTATATCCTTATTTTAGTAGCACTTTATTCTTATTATATTTAGATAATAATAATATAATAATAGAAGTAATAAGGAGTAATATAGTTAAAATCCTATATATTTTTACTTATAATATTACTCCTTTATATCCTTTAAGTATAATAAGCTCTATATAGTTATAAATTAATACCCTCTTATTATATTATTAGTTCTTTAAGTAATATTTTAAGGTTTATTTCTAAGTTAGTTTTTATAAGATCTTATTTCTAATAGCTATAGAGATAATAGTTATATAAGGCTAGAGTAGTTAAAGTATATAGTTTTAGTATATAGCTATAACTTTATTCTTTATAGTATTTTATATAAATAGTTTAATACTAATAGTAATAAATAGAGGTATATTAGAAATCTTATTTATTTTAGTTTTAGATCTTAATTATATAATACTAAGTATAATTATTTTAAGAGGTATATAATAGCTTTATTTTTAGTTATAAAATAATACCTTATAAGTACTTTTAGCTATCTTCTTTAATAATAAATAAATACTATTTTTAAGCTATTAAAATCTTTTTAATAATACTCTAAGTAATAAGGTTATTATATAGCTACCTTTATATTATTTCCCTTAAAGCGTAATATTATTTAAAACTATTCTAAAACTACTATTATATACTACCTTAGTATATTAACTAGTAATACTTAAAGGATAGTAATAATAAGTACTAATAAGTTAAAATCCTATAATCTTAAGTCGTTATATATATATAAAGCTATATCCTTTAGCTACTATACTTTAAGTCTATTTAGATAAGTTATTACTCTAATCTTTAGTATTATTATTAATAAATAGCCTCTAAGTACTATATTAAGGTATTTTTATATCCCTTAGCTTAATATTTAGGTTAAAGCGTTACTATTAGCCTATCTTTATTATAATAAGTATAAAAATCTATTCTAGCTACTAAATATTAACTTTCTTTTAAGGAAATATATCTCTAATACTATATTTCTTATACTTAAGGATAAATTAGTACTATTTTAATAGTAAGGTATATTACTATAATTATAATTATAATAAGCTATTATTACTATAGTAGTAGCCTTTCTTTTCTATATTCTTAGCTAATATAGCTTTAATACTAATAATAAGTGCTAAATACTTATAATCTTATAAAGTAATAATATTAAAATTATTTTTATTATAGTTATATTCCTTCTCTCTAAAGCTATCTTATAGCTACTACCTAGCTATAAATTAAACTTCTTAGTTATTACTAGAGTAGTTTAAATTATAACTGTTAATATATAACATCTTATATAATAATAATAATACTTATAATAATACTTATTTATTTAAATATTCTATATAAAATAAACTAATAGACTTTAAGGTATAAAACCTTATATAAAAATACTTTATTTATTATAACTTATAACTATAATATTAATTATATAATATATATAGTTATATAAGTACCTTATATAATTAGCAGTTTAGTAGGTTATATTTTAAGTTATCTTTCCCCTCACTTTTTCCTACTTTAGGGAATAACCTACTAACTATATTAATAGGAATTATTATAATATATCTCTTCTCTTATTATTATTTATATAATTAAATATTTATAAATACTTAGGATTAGTACCTTTTATTATAACTTAACTCTATCTATAACTTTATACTATATAGGTATATATATTATACTTCTAAATACGTTTATACTTATATTAATAGGTTATAAGCTTAGCTTAGAGATAACCTCTATTCTTTCTATTTTTTTACTTCTCTTTTATTCTCTTATAAAGCTTTACTTTTACTTAAGGGTTATATATATTGAAAATTAATCTTTTAAATACTTTTCTATCTATACTATCTTTATAGAAACTAATATATTAACTAGACTAATAGTTTAGTTTTATAAAATATACTTTTTATAAATCTATATATCTAATCTTATATAAATTAATTATACCTCTATTAATCTTTCTTTAAATAGATAGTCTCTTACTACTACTTTATTTAATCTATATCCTTTAGATTATCTCTTTAAACTATCCTCTAATTTATTTTTAATTTAGTTTAAACCTATATTTATAATATAATAGACTTCTTTTTAACTAATTTACTATATAGGATATATATCTCCTTAGTTAGATAGAAGTCTAGCTAAAGAAGATATTAATTAAAGAGAAGGAAAAAACTACTCTTTTTTTTAAGTTAAACTTTAATTTTTTAAGTTTTTAACTCTTATAATATTACTCTAAGAATTATTATATTATATATATAATAGCTTTTAGGTTATATAACTTTACTATTATTTATTTTATATAAGGCTTATAATTATATATTATAACTTATTAAAGTAATAATAATTAATCTTAAGGTTTAGTTCTTAAAGTTTATAAGCTCTAAGAACTATAAAGTATAAGCTATATATATTAAGGCTTTACTATATAGTAAAGATATTACTATAGACTTTATTAAGTTTATTTCTTCTATTAATAAAGATAAAAACTATAAGGTTTTAAGTTATATATAGTTATTTTATAATAATAGGCTTTTTAGGGTTATAAAAGATAATTTTAATACTTATATAGCTTAGAAGTATTTAAAAACCTTATATAAGTTTATAGGTTTTATAAATAAGTTTTTAACCTATAAAGAGTTCTTTAATATTTCCTTAAATAATTTTAAATTTATAGAAGATTATATAAATAAAATAAAAGAACTTATAGATAACTTATTTTATAATTAGCTTAAACTACTTAATTAAGTAGTTATAGTTTATATACTTAATAGTTTAAATAAGACTTATAAGGCTTTTATAACCTTTATAACTTAGTCTTTTAAAACTAA
This sequence comes from Colletotrichum sp. SAR 10_71, assembly GCA_025327135.1. Classification (NCBI taxonomy): domain Eukaryota; kingdom Fungi; phylum Ascomycota; class Sordariomycetes; order Glomerellales; family Glomerellaceae; genus Colletotrichum; species Colletotrichum sp. SAR 10_71. The sequence continues at coordinate 863 of JAKMWS010000311.1, read as the reverse complement.
CTTTACTATTTATAACTTAGACTTTTTATATATTAGTCTTATAAATAAGTATAAGAGAAAAAGAGGTAAAGAAGTAGTTAATAATATTACTATTAAGGGTAATAAATAGAATAAAAAATAAAATAAAAACTAAGAAAATAATAAAAATAAAAATAAAAATAAAATAAGTAAAAAACTTTAGAAAAAATAGAAAGGTTTATACTATAAAAATTATAAGAAAATAAATTATACTAAAGAAAACTATATTTTTCTATATCTTAAAAAAGTATCTAGCTAGTAGAAAAGACCTTCTATTAGTACTAATAGTGCTAAGGATAAAGAAAAAGAAGTAGTTAATATAACTACTTTAGATAATATTACCCCCTATATATCTCTTAATAATTCTAAAAATCCTATAGATTTAATAGATTTATTTTCTAATAAAGAAGAAGGAGATATTCTTTTTAAAAATATATATTATATAACTCTTAATAATATAAATAAAAATACTAATAATCTTTCTTTAAGTTATTTAATTAACTAGTTTTTTATTAAAGAAAAAGGAAAAGTAAGGAGTTATACTAATAAGAATAAAAAAATAGTTAATTTTTATATTAATACTATAGCTATTATTTATATAGTTAATAATTATAACTTTATAAAAAATCTTATAAAAATAAATAAAATAATAAAATAGAGAGAAATAAAGACTCTTATTTCTACTCTAAAAGGTGATTTAATAATATATCTTAATAATAATAATATTATATTAAAAGATATTTATTATATACCTAAACTAAGTATTAATCTACTTAGTTAATCTAAGTTAGATTTATTAAGTATTACTTCTATTATATAGAAATAACCTATTTTATATAATATTA
>JAKMWS010000310.1:0-66129 GCA_025327135.1 Colletotrichum sp. SAR 10_71 | reverse complement strand
CACCGTCCTCCAAAAAAACGCCAGCCCGTGAATGCGACAGTCGCGATGATCTTCCTGCCTGACTGGGTAGCTTCACCTTAAACACTACAACCCTGCCCAGCCCAACATCGCCGCTACGGTCTGCGCGCCTGTTGCCTCCTGTCCATGCTTCTACCTTATCTTCATCCAGGTTGCATCTCTTCGTGCTTGTACGAGCTGTCCTTTCGATGACGACCTTACCCATCGAATTGCCCCCCTGAGCACTTGGAAGAAATCGCGAATCGACACGAGCGAGAGAGCACCACTATCGCATTTTGCTTGATGCTGGTCATTGTCAACTGTCAATCAGAAGGGGTGGGAACCGTTGACACGCTGCGAACACTATTTTTGACTTGATTCTTAAACCCCTTCGAGAAAAAGCACGACTTCGGATGAAAGCTGGAGCGCAATCGAGCTAGTCTACGACCGAATAACGCTCAAGATCGACACACTTTCCAACTTCGTCAGGCCTGGAGGAGGCAAAACTCGCTGGGATACACCCTAGAGCTCCTCCGGTTTCATACCCACCCTCCGTGCTTGAGACCGTCTTAACGCCAGCTTGTTAATCCGCACATCCCTCCTTCCGCCCCTGACGAGGTTGATGTCTGGATATCTGTTTTTGTTTTCACGCCTGCTCGCGATGACGAGTTGCTGATGCGGCCTTCTCTTGCGCCGTCTGCGCCATGTTGCTTAGACCCTGGATGCTCGACCGCGCTTCGCAGCTACTTGGACGCAGTCATTGCGATCCAGAGCATCGACCAAGTCACGCAGGAAGACCACGTCGATTCCGGTGGCTCTGTAGCCCTTTCTCGACATTACTCCGTCCTGTTAAGGTATCATGTCGAGAATGACGTGCGGTGTCAAGCCGCCGTTGCTCATGCTGGCCTATTGTGCCCAACGCCTTGTCACCACAATTCGACCGAGATTGGCGGCATGCGGTTTGACGAAAGCCACCGGTGACGGCGCTTCCGCGGGATTTTCCGCGTCCGTTGTTGATGTTGACTGGTTCTGAGCAAACAAGCCATATGCTTGCTCACCTGTCACCGCCGTCCGTCATTTCGGAAGGCTGATGGCGACAAACTCTCCTCGACATCGCGCCCACAGCCGTTACAACGTCGACCGTGACCTATAGCAAAGCATCTGTCGTCGAGGATTGGCACGCATGGCCAGCTCACCAAGGCCATCAATCTGGCGACACCGCCAGTCTGTATTGGTCCTCCCGTGTTCCATCTGGCCACACCCCCTCCCTTCTTAGGTGACATTGCTGATTTCATCAAACAGATCAGTCATGTATCTCGGAGCTTTTCTGCAAATCTCGTCTCGCCGTCTGCTTAGATACGTCCCCCGCGCCCCCAGTTGCCTTTTGCCTCCCCGGCCACGCTGCTCCACGCCGGTGCTTGGGTGCATCACGGGTCATGCAGCATGCGTGCCGCTGCTTGAGCCTGTGTTCATCAACCAAGAAATACAGCAGCATGTGTGATCACGCAGGATGGAGCGATGTATCTCTGGGGGTCATGTTCCCTTGAACCCCGGCCTGATGATCTCCGTTGCTTCTTGTCTGACTGACTCTGAGACCCGGGCAGCCAATCAAGACACCCTTGCTATGCTTATCCACGATGCCTTCAAACGGCCAGCCATTCTCATTTACGTCTAGGCTGTGGTGGAACTTCAGCCATCGGTCATGAACCCTGAACCCTCAAAGAGACGCTGCTCAGCCGAGCATCCGCGCAACCGATGAAGGATTTTGGGCCCTGGCGGGACAAGACGTGAAAGAAGAGGGGCCAGCCGCCGCCCGGTCGCCGCCAGCCTCGACCGGATCACACTCGAGTTGCGCAAGCGAAAGCCACATCTGCGCATAGCTCCGAACTACGGCATGTCAGGAACGCGACGGTGCATCAACTGCACGTCAATTCTTCAAGGCCAACTTTGACCCGCCCGCAAAGCATATGGTTGACACGTGAGTGTAGAGCTACACAAAAACGATTTCGGTATATGTACCCTCCCACGACTGCAAAAAGGGCCGGCTCGTGTCATAATACGTTGACGTGACAACACGGACCACTCGAAGCTTCGTCTTGGGTAACGATGTTCTGTCAAATCCGCGTCAAGGGGGGAGTGAAGGAGAAAAGCTGCCTGGCGCAACGTGACGCGCGCGGAACGGTGCAGCTGTCAGTCGCAAAGACAAGCCAGAACGATATAGCAAATGGCGTCTGGCCATAATCGAATGTCGGTCGCCAGGAACGCCCATGAAGGCGCAACAGGAGATCAACTTACATGGCTTCGCTTTGCAAGAAAAGACGAAGCGGCGAATAAGACGCCCAGTGTGCCTGAGCTCGGTTTCATAGCACGACCGTTGATTTCTCGTCTCGATGCTCTGGACGACGCCAAGGCACATACCTCATCCCGGAAGTGAAGACCAAGGTTCTAGACTAGCCGTTCCGTAGTCTCCGTCTCCGTCTCCGTCCGTGTCTACGTCGTTGTCTGTTCAAGCTGCATGCATGACTTTGACTTTGGGGACGGGTGATCTCATTCCCGGAGGCCAAAAGTGGTCCCCGATGCTGTCTACTTACAGGAGTGTCCCCCGTCATCTTCTCGTCAGCACAGGCAGAGAGGTGCAGACATTGAAGGGATCACAGGGCGGGTATGGTTCTCTGGGAAGTGCCCCGCCACCGAAATTCAACGTCGTCCTCAGTTGGAGGCGGCGCTAGAGAGGGGGATCGAGGACGTGCGCAGAGGGGGCGAACAACGTTCGGTTTGATGGAAGAGAAGAGACGAAGGAGGCCTTAGCCAGCCTTACTAAGTCCTTACGGATGATCCTAAACGGTCTTCGTCCCGAAACCAAAAAAAATCTTGGGCCTACCTTGCCTCACGGTCCAGCTGAAGAACGAATTGCTGGCGTTCAAGGGCAAGCATCTTCTGCGTTTTCTCGGTGCAATATGGGAGTGTTCAAGCGTGCACCTGCCATCTCGTGGCCCTTACCCCAAGGAAAGAGTCCACTCAGCCCCCCCTGGACACCTCACCCAGGTGCAGTCACACACACACACTGTTGAATTGCATCCACTTTCTCCCTGTCGGCACCGTGCCTAACTGTACGGAGACGCGACGTTTCGCTACCAGCCAGGGAAACACATGTTGTGCCCACACCCTCCTTATTCGCGGCCCCACACCTCCCCCCCGGTGGTCGACCGGAACCAATCCAGTGTCCCCGTCCCCCGCAGGTCCCCCGTCGACCAATCCGCACCAGACCCACTTCCGTCCGTCCGTCTTGAGATACGACTGGCTCTTCATCTCGAACGCCACAAAGCCACCGCCCTACGCCTCGCTCTACTAGGGACGCCAAAAAAGAGAGACAAGTGCACATCATCAAAATTCCTGCCCTACCAGCTGCCCGGGGCGGAAACCAAGTACACGGCCCCAAGGAACGGCGCAAGGAGGCTTCGGAGCAAAGGTGCAAAAGAAGAAAGGCGACTGGCTCATCAGATCGATGCGCAATAGAGGCGTCAGGCCACCAACGCAGCCTCGTCCCTCGTCGTGCCCGCGTTTCGGACTTGGATCCGAAGGCAGCTTAGCCCCATCACCACTCGGGCCCTTTGGTCGCTGGTGAGCCTGCAGCCCTGGAGATGAGCGAAACAAAAGAGGCTCGCCCCATCGACGATGAAGATATCAAAGGACCAGGAGGCTTGTTTGCTAATAACGTGCCGGCACCGAGCCAGGCATCTGATCAGCATCAGCAGCAGCGGTCGTCGTGTTCGTGTTGTAGACAATCAAACAATGCACATGGGAGAGAACCCCAAGCAGACATGACTGTCCATTCTTTGCCCAACAAACGCCTGCTGCTTTCCCGGAAAGAAAGGGCCATGGCTCCGGAGTGCCACGGGATACGGACCACGGCCGGCCTCATCCCAATTTTCCCAGGGCGTCGTCGGGGAAGCTCATACCGAAGACGATATAACCAATCCCATCCCGTGCGAAGCATCCCAGACTGGACGGCCCGGCTACCTGGGCTCTCCCATCGCGCATCGCCGTCGTGCTGCAATCTCATCTTGAATGCGTGTCTCAGTTGAATCTGCTGTGCCACTCTCCGCCGGGGGAGCGCACTTACACGATGAGATGAATCAAAGCCTCCTTTCCTCGTGCCCCTCTCACCACGACGTTATCCGGATGACATGTCAAAAGGAGGAACGATGCTCTTCCCAATGATAGAAATAGAGTCGTACGCATTGCCACCCAGAAAACCAATAGCAAGACCGCATCCGTCAGGCCCCCAGCGAAGCAGGCAGACAGGCAGGCTTGTTGTCGTGGTCGGTGCCGCCGCGCTGGGGCGGCGGTGTGTATACCTATACCTCATACTCATGGTGACTCCTGAACAAGAATAGAAAGTCACGATGTCTATGTGCCCACGGCAAGACCCAATAGCAGCACGAATCTGCTCCTTCGACTGCCTCTCATGATACAAGGGCACCCTCCCTCCCCTCCTCGGATCCATCATCGTCGTCCGTCCCGTAGCCAAGAATAGAGAGGATGACATCCCGTCCTTCTCGACGTTTCCACGAGTCCAAGTGCTGCCGTCCAGAATCAGATCTATGTCCGCCTCACGATGAACCGAGATCCAACCTCGAAACATCAGACGGATGGTAGACCCCCCTGAGCACACGGTCACGTCTAGGGGCACGAATATAGTTGTCCGAGAATGCAGCGAGCAACACCATCACCATTTGGAGCATGCCCACGCCAGCATAGCATGACGGGGGAAACATGGCGGATATCCCGCGGCCCAATCTCCAAAATCGGACCTATTCAAGATCCCATCATCCGTGTAGACACAACGTCACCCCGTTCCGCACCAGACGAGGAGCGATATTGCGAAGCATTATGACGAGGCAGATATCACCCCTCCCCCATTCGAACGGCTCACCATGGCAACAGGTCCAGGGAACCACCTCTCGGGGAAGCAAGGAGACCAGGGAAAAAAAAACTTTGATGATATCGTTTGTTCTTCATTCATTATCAAGCGTACCCGTAACCCGTGCTATACACTTCTACACCCGCGCCCCCTTTCTAGCCCCTGAATCCCCAGTCCAGAATGTCTAGTTTCCGTCCAACTCCCACGCAATGCTAAACCCAACAGGTGAAAAAACAATAAACTCCTTTGCTCAATAGAACCCCAACATGCCCGATCCCCATCTTAAGCAATACACTCTCTTCACGCGCCGTTGGCCTTGTCCCTGCTGATGTACACGGGAATGCCGTACACGCACACTGCGCCGGCTGTTATGTACCTGAACCGACAGGCGTCCCTAGCCTTAGCAACAGCCTCGACGAGTGACGTCTCGCGGCCGTCCTCGCGCTCCGGGCTTTCTTCCTCCTCTCTCTTGCTGCTGCCCTTGCCCTTCTTATCGGCGAACAAGCCCTTGCCCTTGCCCTTGGCCGATGGCTTGCTGTCATCAACAAACGTCCCCTTCTTCATCAAACCCCACTCCTCGAATAATCGGCCCGCGTATCGGTCGATGTCCTTGTCAGTCACGTCCCAGAGGGTGCCCACGACGGCGGGACACCCTGCGAGCATGTAATTCCACACGGGACCGTGGCACTCGTACTCGCCGACGTTCTGGAGCGACGCCGAGCTACAGCCCATGAGTAGCGCTGCCGCCTTGCACTTCTCCAACCTCCTAATGGTCTTGCCGCGAATGTACTGCGCACCGCTGCCGTGGCCAAAGTAGAGGACAATGTCCGAGCCCTTGAGTGCGCCCTCGAACTCGTCCTCTGTCGGGCAACGCGAGACGATGCCCTTCCAGGAGTCGCCGAGGGTCTTCAGGGGCTTCTCAAAGGTGGCGAGGGTGTTCTTGAGGTCTGAACCCGGGTTGAGTATGTACGTGCCCCCAGTGGGTGACACTGTGTGGTGATCAACGCCGTGGGTGCCCTCAGCAGCCCTCTGCTCCGTGATCAATCGGCGAAGGCATGAGAGCGAGGGAACACGGGAGTATGCCAGTCCCTCCATGCACGGAAGGGACTCCCAAGGGAAGGCATGGAGAGCCTTATCGAGAATCAGGATGCTGTGCGCTCCTTCCTCGGATTCCGAGGTCTTGGCCGCGGTGTGGTAGGCCTGTAGAGCATCGAGTGTATCCAAAACCATGGAGTCGAAATCGATTTCGTCGTAAGCGTTCCTCTCGCCTTGGAATTGGAGGATGTCTACGACGAAGTAGAGGAGGTCGTTAAGGGGCTCATCCATGTCATTATCTGGCGAGGTCGTCGATGGATCTCCCAAGCCAATGAATAAGTCGAGAATGCGAGGCTCCAAGGCAACCTTGGGGGCCTTCGTGGTCTTCTTGCCACGTACCTGCCTTCGAGAGGGCAGGTGCTTGTCCATAATCTTTGCAAAGGCCTTTTGGAACTTGGCAAGGAGCTCGGGACGATGGCGGTGCTGAGAAAAGATGCCCTTGAAGCCGCCGAGCCAGACCTGCTCGACATTGTCCAAAAGGTCCTTGAACCTGTTGTCGAGGTCCTCTCGCTGGGCCCACCAGGCCGCCTTGGCTCCCTTTCCAGTGTAGTCGCCCGCATTGTGGCAGCTGTCGTTGGTGGCCTTAATGATATCCATGAGCTCTTCATGACCACGCTGGAAGTCGAACAACTCTTCTTCGCCGTCTCTGGAGGCCACACGTTCCAATGGCAATCGGAGGACGAATGGGCTCTGGCCGGCTTGTAACTTCGTGATGCACAGATCCTTGCGGTTATCGCTAAGCGAGACAGAGAAGACGCTCCACGCCTCGGGAATGATGTCGACATAGTCACGCTGGAACCTCGTCATGTCGTCGGCAGTCATGATGCTTGCTCGCCTGTCGTCTTCAACTTGAAGAGCCAACGGCCAACCAGTCTCGCTGAAGCTGGGGTTGAGCTGCTCCGTGGCCACAGTGCTTCGCTCCCGTTTCCATGTCAAGTTTCGTGCAAACTCAACAGAGCAGGCAGCGTATCCAAAGTTGCCGACATTTTTAGGAACACCTTGGGATGCGGCCGACAAGAAGATGCCTGTGCTTTGAAGCAACGCTGAGATGCGATGAACCAGATGTCCGTTGCCAGAAATAGCAGCGGCCGCCTGAGCTTCCATCAGCTGTGCCTGGGCTTGCTCCAAAGTCTCCACAAAGGCGGCGTTTTCTTTGGATGCTTTGCGCTCCGCAGAAATAGCCCGGCTCTGAGGCTTCCGGGGAGAAGGACCGCTCGGTGATGTCTTTTCCGTGGTGTTCCTGTCGGAGGCAGCGTGAATCGAGGGGTAGGAGATTGTGGACTCCTTGACCACGGAGAAGACGGAGTCGCCCTCCATCTGCTTGATGCCTTGCTCGATGAGACAGGTCGCTTCACTAATCTGGACACGGAGAGACTCCCGTAGACTTGTCGACATCTGCTTGGCTTCCTCAAGAAGTGCCGATGCGCCCGCCCAGTCGCCCTTGCTAAGGTGGACCAGTGCCTTGTACATCAACATGGATGCCTTCAAGTCAGATGTTTGACCATTGTCCGCAACGACAACAGCCTTGGATGGCGCACCCGTCTTCGCTTTCGGGGCTGTTGCGCGCTTCGTAGTTCTCGCCGCTGCAGTTGTCTTGGTCATAGTCTTAGCGGCGGTTTTCGTTGCCGGTGCGGCGGTCTTGGTCGTCCGTGTTCTTCGAGTGGCCGTTGTCGCCGTTGTCGCTGCAGCGCTCTTCAGCGTGAGGTTGGCCATCTTATGGACAACCTGCTCAGCGCTGACTCCGGTGATGGCACCCTGATTGCTGGTGTTCAAGGTTCCGAGGGTGACTTCTGCGAGCTCGAGGAGCAGCATTTCGTTTTCATGGTCTTTCATCTCTCCGAAAGAGGCACTGAGCTCGCAGGCGAGCTGGAAAGCCTGACGTGTGGGCTTAACAGCCGTGGCCATGAGCTGCCTCGCTTCGTTCAGATACCCCAGACTTTTGTCGAGTTTGCTTGCCTTGAGCCACACAGAGCCGATCCAGCTCGCTGCCTGTGCTCTATAGATGGAGGCGTTGGTTGAGTTGGCGACTTGGTGGGCCTTCTCTGCGTAGTAGACCGTCTCCTGGAACATACCCAGATGGGCGTAGACAGACGAAAGATGCAGCATAGCCGTCAGGAGACCACAGGCGAGTGCCCAGCTGTCCGGTCCATCGGACAAGTCGATTCGGGCAGAAGCATCGCCCTTGATGATGCTATCATCTGTGTCGGGAGAGCCTTCCCGTGACGCCTGGGCCGAGCTTGCTTTCGGTGCACTTTGCCATCGAGCTTCCAGCTTCGTCCAGTCCGAGTACAGAAGACGCACGCTGGTCTTGGCATGAAACAGTGCATGCTGGTATTCACCTTGGTCCCATTTGATGCGGGAAAACAGGCAAGCGGCTCTGGCAAGCAGGAGCTTTCTCTGTTGTCGGGAGCCTCTGCGACTCGAGGAGGACTTTTCAAAAGCGGCTTGGCCCTGGAGAAGCATCTTTTGACTATACCCTGTTAGAATCGCACCAATACGAAGAAAAATCTGGGCAACTTACGCGGCAGCAGAGTTCTGCTTGGCCAGTTGATGCTCGGTAAAAGATACGAAAAGATTAACGGCCGCGAGGTCAGGATCGCTGCTCGAGGACTGCACAAACTCCTGGGCTTTTTTGAGGATTTCCTCGGCCTTGTCAGAGTAGCCCAGGTGGGTATATTGATCCGCAAGATCGCTGTGTGACTGGACCAGCAAGTCTGTGGACGAATCACATAGCTTCTGCGAGAGGCTGGCTGATAAGGTCAGGATCGACAGCAGGAACTCGTCCTCGCCGCGGAGCCTCGCGAAGTTGGCAATGGCACCGAGCTGTCTGAGAAGTCCCTCGGCGTCGTTGACTCTGGAGAGAACATCGTCCTTGGAGGAGCACTCGGTCACAATAAGACGCCAAGCGTTGGTCGGGCACTCGAAATCGCTTGTGCGCCACTCGGAATGAGATTCTACGAGTGCTACCGTTGATGCCAGGGAGGCCTCAAGGTCCGCAACATAGCTTGCCAAACCACTGTCATCAGCAAGATCCTGCGAACGGCATGCTTGTAGGGCCGCCTCGGTTTGCTCTCGGAGATCTTGAAACTGGTTCTGGTCGCCAATGGCCATCGTGAGAAGCTGCGTCAAAGTACGGAGTCGGCGAATCGGGAAGCGATCGACGGAGTAAATCCTCAAGAGAGCCTCAGTAACCGGCTCTTTGATATCATCCGATTTCGTTTCGTTCGATGTGTCGGATAGAAGGAGTTGGATGATGCGCTCCAGGACCGCCGCCCGCTCAACATCTGCGAGGAAGAAGGTCCAGTCATTCCAAGACTGGTCGAGCTTGACCATGGCACCCAGCGTTCGCGACAAGGCCTCTGTCTTGTCGTTTGCGCCCCAGGCAACCGCGGGTGACTTTTCCGACAGGGAAGCGGCCACGGCGGATAGGATACCATCTTCGACCATGTTCGTGCAGATGAGCTTGAGGGCATCACGGGCATCGTTAATGCGGCCCGCGTGCTTACAGAGCTCTGCAAAATATTCGAGCTTTGCTGTAGTCTGTGCCTTCTCCTTCTCTTCGGATGGCCTGTCCTTGACGCAATCAACGGATCGTCGGAGAGCCCGCAGAGGCGTCTTGTCGCCAGGCTTGCTTTCGTTGTTACGTCGATACCAGTGGAAAAACATGAAATACAGATGGGAAATCTTAGTGTACGCAGAGTTGCCATCGTTGGTCTTTGAGCCGGTAGTGCTAATGTCGCCCATAGAATCAAGCAACATGAGGCACTCCTGCAGAAGGCCGTCGAGAAGTTCCCAAGTCATCTTGTTCTTGTCAATGTGCGATTTCGCAACCATGAACGCCGAGTCCAAGATTTGGGGGACAGAGCTGAGAAGGATCTGTCGTCTCTGCTCGTGGCGCACACGATCCTTGGCTGCTGAGTCTCTTGTCGGCGCTTTCCCGAGCCATCGAACAGAGAATCGGGGGAACTGGAGAATCAGCTTGTTAAGCAGATCGACAATCTCTTCGGAAACCTCTTGCTTATTGCTTGATAATATTCCGACTGAAGACCTTCGAGCAGCCGACAGGTTGGTCATTAGTTCCTCAAGCTCTGTGGAATCGCCTTTGAGCATGCCCTGGAGTGCGTCGATGACCTCGGTCAGGGCCTTTGTAAGCTGCTGATCGGGGAGCGGTACTTGTTTGCCGTAAACAGCGACAAGCTGCGCCGAGTAAGCACAGCACTTCGCCGCTGAGTCGCTCTCCGGGTTCAAAGTTTGCTTGATCTTCAAGATCCAGTCGGCCGAGTCTTTGTAAAGCCGAGCAGCCTGAGCTGCGGTACCCAAGGCCTGGTAGATGATGGCGAGCGGCGATTTCGATGATAGAGTTGGCTCCAGGTGTTGGCTGTCAACCATCTTCATGATGCGCTGGAAAATATCGAGAGATCGGCGGTAGGATCCGGCGAGGTCTGACTGGGATCTGCGAACAAACGAGGTGATGCATCTCGACAACGGGGACATGATGTCCTTGTTGACGTCGGCCTTGTGGCCTGCCATGGGCCACCAGTGCAGGCGAGCCTCCAGTGCAATTGCTTGAAACTCCAACGCGGTGGCCGGTGAACAGCTCAACCGGGAGTCCTTCGCTGTGTCGTCGTCCTTGTTAGAGACGCTGGGAGCCAGGGAGGTAAGCAACTGCGAGAGCAAATCCAACTGCCGAGCCGCTTTCGTTTTTGCTTGGGCAGACTCTTTGGCGGATTCCAAGAGGAGATTCATGGGAGATGTCGGGCAGGCGGAGGTCAGGAACGGCTTAGCTGCTTCGATGATTGCTGCTTTCTTGCCCAAAGATATCAGGCGCAAAATGTGCATCTGTGTTGATATAACGACACCCAGAGTTGCGCCCGAAAATTTGGCATCACCAAAGTCCAACAGCTCTGCAAGTCCTTTGATTTTTGTGTCTGCGGCCGCTGCCTTGGTTGTCTTGGGCTTGGTCTTAGGTGAAGTCCCCAACGTATCGAGCCTTCGCTTCAGGATATTCAACTCCTTCAGCGCATGTTCTTGGAGCCCCAGGCCGACAAGCTTAGCAATGAAAGAAGACATGCCGTTCTCCAGCTGCAAATCAGGAAGCGGCACGGCTCCAGAACTGTGCAGCGCTCTCAGGCAGGCGAAGGAAGCCCTCAAACACTCGACCGTCGCGAGGCATGTCGTCGGTGGTGTAGACGTGGTCGTCGGCTTCGGTGCCGGCTTCACGGCAGTCATGGGCGAGGTCGATGTCCGGTTTAGCGAACGCGGTTGCATGGGCGTCATCGGCAATGAGTTTGATCGTCTCAGATGTCGTCGGCTCGGGGTCTTCCTAAGGTCCTCGCCCGAGTTCTGTCGTCGGCATGGTGTCGAGGGTGCGGCCGCCGGTGCGGGCTTCGAAGCTTCGGTGAGCGACTTGAGCGCGACGTTGACGATGTGCGCCGCGAGTGCTGCCTTTTCCTTTGGGCTCAATTCCTCCTTCTTGTTGGCAGCGGTCCGTGCCGCTCCTGCGGTCTTGCCTCTTGCGGTTGTTGTCGACTTTGCATTTCGTGATGTTGTCTTCGTTGTTGCCGACGCTGTTTCGGTCTCAGTCGCAAGAAGTTCTTTGAGCAACACAGAGGTTGCTGATGTGCATGTCGCGGTTGATGTCGCCGCCGCCTTGACGGCTTCTACTTTGCTTTGTAGGGAAGTCATCGAATCGTATACGTTTTGATCCTAAGCATGTCGTCATGAAATCTCGAGCTTCATTCGTAAAGTACGACCAGGGGTAGGCCAAAAGAGCGAAATGCAGTTGTTCGAGAAGCAATTTGGATGTGTGACTTCATGGCAAATCCACAAAGGGTGCACTGCAGTTGTCAGTCTGGCAGATCTCGCTAAACAATGCCCCGGGGCGTTGTCCGGGGCAACCGCCATCGGGTTTGGTCCGTGCGGAGGAAGCTGCTAGTGCACGGACAATTTAGCCTTCAACTGCAGGACCGGAACTTTTTTTACTTCCAACTTTCCAGACGAGACGGAAGCACGCTGCGGGCATCGATCTTTCCTTTAACTCATCTTTTTGATCGCTCCTGCGCCGACATGTCTCGAATTGCCACACAACGGCTGATTGCCGCGGCTCCATGCCTACGCAGCGCATCCATTGCGCATGCTGCCCCTCGAGCCGTCTACTTCCATGCGCGGCACTCGAGCTCCCTGCCGACGGTTGCGCAGTCCGACTTCTGGAAGGGCCTGATCCCGAAACCATTCCGTCGCGAACCGCAGCTCCCCGGAGACCCGTCGATCAAGCGGGTCAAGTCGAAGAAGAAGAAGGAATGGAACCCTGCAACCTTCTACATTGTCATCTTTCTCTTGATCGGTTCCATGTCGATTAATATGCTGTCGAGCAAGCAGTCGTTCGAAGCTTTCTCACGTCAAGCTGACGTCCGCATCGGGGTCTTGAAAGAGGTCGTGGAGAAGATACAACGCGGCGAGAAGGTTGACGTGGAAGAGGCACTTGGCACGGGCGACCCTCAGAAGGAGTTGGAGTGGGAAGAGAGTATGTGAACTGTCACGGAGAGTACTACATGAATGCTAACGAACTCGACCAGTGCTGAGAGAGATTGAGCGAGAAGACGTGTCACGACAGAAGAAGCAGGAAAAGTCACGGCAGACGGAGAGCGTGAAGAGCAAGCCCGAAAAGGAAGCCAAATCGCATTCGACAGGGGTCTCTGAGGCTGCGAAGCCACCGGCACGAGGCATGTCGAGCTTCTTCTAGATTCATAACGGAGACGTTTTTGATTGTACATCTTGCGGCTTATGAAAGCATGTCTTTGAAGACACCATGATTCTCCCTGAAGGCTGCTACACCTCCCGCGGGAGCGGAGGCACCGCTCGCCGAGAGCTTCTGAAGCTGGTCGACCAGTGCCGGAAGGACGACGTCGGTGGATACTTCGGTCCGGACTCCAAGTGCCCCTGTCGGATCCGGGTCCGGGACCGCGGCGATATGCTCCTCTCCTCGGACGCCTCCCGTGTTGACGATTGCAATGGGCATGCCGCGATCAAGAGCCCGCTTGGCCAGCCGCCAAGCTGAGTACGTGGCTAGCGAAGTACCGAGGATCAACAGCTTGCCAGCCCCGTCGATGGCCTCCTCCGCCGCCGTCTTGACCTCATGGGGGATGCTTTCGCCAAACATGACGACCGCAGGCTTGAGGATGCCCGCAGAGCTGGAGGAGTGCCAGGCGCCGTCATGGTCGACCTCGACGACGTGCCTAGCACCCTCGGGGGTGGAGGGTGGGTGCGCCAGGCAATGCGGACATGCAGGATATCGGAAGGTGGTGTAAGGAGCGCCGGGCAGGTCGACGTCTCCGTCAGGATTGGTCCGGATGCCCTTGGCCCTGCGTTCCGCGGGATTCTCTGTATCGAGAGCCCCGGAAGCCAAGGCTTCGGCGAGGAAGGTCGCCCAAGCCGGGTTGAGCCTCGCTAGCTCATCCTGGAAGGTGTCCCTGGGGTATTCGTTCCTGCAAGTAACACAGACAGTGGACCGCAGATAACCGTGTAACTCTAAAGTTGGAATGTCAGGATGAGCTTTGGAGTGGAACGAGTCGACGTTCTGAGTGACGACACTGCGAATAAGACCGAGCTGGCCAAGATCACGGATGGCATAGTGGCCCTGATTCGGGGACGCCTTGTGGAGTGACGTCCATCCCAAGAAACTTCTTGCCCAGTACCTCTTGCGTGCTTCGTGATTTGAGAGAAACTCGTGGTAGTAGATGGGACGGTAAGTCTTGTTCACGCGGTAGGTGCCATTGACCCCTCTGTAGTCGGCGAGGCCGCTGGAGACGGAGAGGCCCGCCCCAGTCAAGACTACGGTCGACCTCGGCAGCCCCTGTGGCGGAGGAGCTGTGAAGAAGTTCTGGAGGGCCGCGACAGCGCCAGGGATGGAGTTTGCGTTACTTGGACGGACTGTGGGAGGAGCCAAGAGTTCCGTGTAGGGAATGCGCATAAGAGGTTTGCGCATCGGGGCGAGGCTTTGTGGTGGGGTGTTGCGTAAGGCTGCCGGAATGTGGGAGGGAAATGGATCGTGAGGTGGGATGGTGCCGGGCGACGTGGAGGCTGAGGCTGTGAGAGGAAGGAGAAGACCAGAAAGGGGTTGAATTAAAGGAAGAGAGGGTTGTGATGTGGACGTGATATGCCCGGGGGTGGGTTTAAGAATAGCAGCAAACAAGGGACGGGAGGAGAATTTCGAGGGCGGGTGTCAGACGCGTGTATTGGTAAACGGAAGCGTTGCGACGGGCTCATCTCATGTTGAGTCCAAGGGGCGATCTCATCTCTCTATCGTCACCTTGTCGATTCGTCATGATTCGGGGGTCCCAGCCTCAAGGGGGCCCGCTGCCACCCCACACGATGACAAAGCTGGTGTGGCTTGCCCGAGGTCTCGCAGTGAAGACACCACCTGCAGTGTTGTGAAGGTGGTTAGTGATTAGACACTGCACTGTGGTAGAGGCCTTGGCACGGACCAAGCGAGGCGCCCTGCAGCAAATCAGAGAGATTCCGTTGCAATGGAGAGGGTATTCATTGGCAACTTCGCACTGGTCACATTCGCAATTGGCAACTCAGAGCCAGGACAGCGACTATCTGCGACTCAAGGGGCTGTCTGTCACCTGCCTGTCCGATAGTATGCGTCCGGTTGTCACCTCGTGTGCCTCTACAGTCGTCCGGCATCCTCTTTCGGCAGGCCGGAGGTGATGGCTTGAGGCTCCTGGAGGGTTGGTTCCGTCCGTCTGTTTGAGTTGCGTACGCTTCATCCGCTTTAACCAGAGTTGGTTCGCGCAGCTGGAGATCCCAATGGCTAATTGCAGCATCCCGCCGGGCTCCGTTGTCAATAGTGGGCGCTGCTGACGCATGTCGTCGCCAGTTGCCCAGGGCCACTGCAGGAGGTGCAGGGCCAGTTGTAAAAGAAAATTCAAGCTTCTCCCCCCCATCCCAAACCCCGGTGCCGGGGCCAAAACGCAAGTTTTGGTTTGGAAGAAATTTGCACACACTTCCATTGGTGAGCTTGAGTCGTTACGTTGCCCAGTACTTTACTTTACTTTGTATGCGGCGGTAACGTGTACAACTGTAATTAGGGACAGGCATAGTAGCAAATCAATCAATCCAATTCAACTGGCCAGGGCCATGCCATGCTGCATCCACTCTATCATCGCCTTTTCCGTCTTGTGGTCTACCTACGGATACCGCTGCGATGTACACTACCTACCTACACCTATCCCACGGTCTTAAAGGTTAGTGCGGTTCTTGCGGGGCTTTCCATATAACGAAGCCCCGCAAGTACTACGCTAACCTTTAACACCGTGGGATAGGTGTACCTTACAGAGTACGGTTACAGACCCCATCCTCGTCAGGAACGGATGCCATCTTTAGCTTAGGTTAGCATCAGCGACCCATCCCATAGGTCCCATCCCATCCCATCCTGTCCCGCCGAGCCGGCCCTGCCCTGCCTCTTTCTGCCCATTGCCCTGTGTTGTCGCCCTGCAACCCGCACTGCATCCACTTCTGCGCACTGCGACCGCGGCGAGGCCAAGCGACTGCAGCCCGAGAGAGTCGGGGACATCAGATCGAACACCCGCCGTGGCCGGACTGAACTGAACTGATCCGACCTTGACCTGCCCTGACTGCACCGTACCTCATGCATGACTGTCTGTCAACGGCAGCAACATCAACGACAACTCTCAACTTCAAACCCTGCCGTGTCACTTTCCTCCCACATCCTCTCGCTCTCTTCCGCTGCACAGCCTAGCCACAAGTCCACCACCGAGGCCCAAGGCCCTTCCCGCAACCTTCTCCCTCGCCTTCGGCTTCCCTTCCCCCCTCCCCTCCGTACCTTGCCTTACCTTACGTTACCTACCTTACCCAGTACCTCTGGCTCCGTACACCACCATCCAAATCACTCCCACCACTCCCGTCGCCGCGCTCCCCATCTATTCGATCCGTACTGGGCTGCTTGTCATGTACGCGTCCCTTGCCTGCTGCCGCCGCTGCTTGCAATTAGCCATCCCATCATTCGTCCCCTCCCCCCATCCTATTCCTGGTACTCCCGGCCTCTAGCCTCGTGCCTTGTCACTTGTGCCTCGCGTACCCTTACCGTACCTTGCCGTACCGTACCTACATGTCTCCCCCGTCCAAGCGCCCGCCGACGGGTCTGCTCCGCCGCCTATCCGGGCTGAGTGTGAGTGTGACGTCCCGGTCTGGAGCTTCCACTGGCACCGGCACAGGGACGCGCAAAAGAAGCATGGGGATGGGCATTGGGATGGGAATGCGATCTGGGCCTGGACGCGCCGCAGGGCCGTCTGCCTCCGCCGTACACGCCCTCCTCCGTTCATCTTGCCTCGATTTTGTTACCGGTACCCCCTTTAGGCCACATCTCCCAAACCTGCGCCGCGTGCGCGTCTATCAAACATACAGCCCGGCCGCCTCTCCCTGCGATCCTTACTTAACCCCCAACGCCGCCCGCCTCCGCTTGCGCTCAAGGTTACCGGCCACTACCAGTACTTCTTTCCCCATCCTCACACAGACCGCAATCATGTCTTCTACAACTACAACCACCACAACCACCACCGCACCAACCACCACCGTCATGCAGACTCAGACACGACACAGCTCCGGCGGCCACTCCCACGGCCATGGCCACCACCACCACCATCACGGTCACGACAACGTCTATCTGACCTCGAGCAACAAGAACGATGCCGGCGTCCGCATCACCCGCATCGGCCTCTACTCCAACCTCGGCATGGCCATTGCAAAGGGTGCTGGCGGCTACGCCTTCGGCTCCCAGGCAATGGTCGCTGACGCCTGGCACAGTCTGACTGATCTGGCCTCTGACATCCTGACGCTGGCCACCGTCTCCTGGAGTCTGAAGCCCCCTACCGCTGGCTTCCCCACTGGTTTTGGCAAGATTGAAAGCTTGGGTTCTTTGGGAGTCTCCAGCATGCTTCTGGGCGGCGGCCTGTTCATGTGCTGGAGCAGCTTGCTGACGCTCCACGCCCACCTCTTCCTGGATCCCGCGGCTGCCGCTGAGGCCATCGCCCACGCTCACTCCCACGGCCACAGCCATCACCACGACCACTCTGGCCCCAGCCTGCACGCGGCCTGGTTGGCTCTCGGCACCGTGGCGATCAAGGAGTGGCTGTACCAAGCAAGTACGTGTTACCCAAACCCCTGTTGAGTGAGCAAACATAAGCAACGTGTCTAACAAAGATTTTGCAGCAATGAAAGTCGCCGTCGAACGAAAGTCATCTGTCCTCGCCTCCAACGCCGTTCACCACCGTGTCGACAGCTGGACTGGAATTGTTACACTGCTTGCTATTCTCGGCGCAAACTTTTTCAGGGATGCTGCCTGGTTGGACCCTGTCGGTGGCCTCATGATTTCTCTCCTGGTCATCAAGGCTGGCGCGGAGAACACCCTGTCCGCTCTGTACGAACTGGCCGACCGTAGCATCGATGACGAGGTCAAGGAATCGGTCGAGAAGCACACACTTAGGAGCCTATCTGATGTCACCGAGGGCCACGAGGTCGAAGTCAGGGACATCTCTGGTGTCAAGTCTGGCCAGAACTACCTCGTCGACATTGAATTGGCTGTCCCGGGAGCCTGGACGGTCGAGCACGTCCGCGCCGTCGAGGAGACCGTCCGCACCCAAGTCGGCTCTAGCGTGCGTGGAGTTCGGAGGATCAAGGTCCGCTACGTCCCGAAGGAGGCTGAGATCGCGCCCAAGTTTGACGAGTTCATCCCCGGCGAGGCCAACATGGACAAGCCCGAGGAGGAGACCACCGAGGCCAACGGCAACGGTCACCACAAGCACCACTAAGCGGCCGACGTCCCTAGTTGTACATTCGGGAGGATGAGCTTGCCATTCACGATGAGATACCCTTGGTTCCCTTACACTATCCGGAAGCGTGGAATAGCCACCGTCTTGTTTTTTACCTTTTTTTGTGGCATATAGGGGATGTTTTAGAAGAGCATACTTGGAGGGTCCTCTCAAGTATGCGATGCATATGGGCGGCGTTTAGGGGGGTTAGCAAAAGGCCAGCATTTAGGCCCGTCATCCGGAGAGCTTGTGTCTCTCCTTGCCAATAACAGAATCAATTGTCTTAGCCTGTCACCTTGCATACAGCCGTGTCTCGCGCTGTGCCGCCGGCACACACTCTGCCCATTCCCGCAACCTAGTTACTCGCTTCATCCCGACCTATCAATCCCTGGGCCGGCATGCGGGGACTGCGATCTGAAATCTAAGGTGCGCATAGCACGCGGGCTAAGCTGCCCCCGACCCCCGAGCCGGGGGACAAGGCTGTCTTGGCTTTTTGCCAAGCCATCGAGATGTCATTGGTGCGCATATGCGTCGCAAGGAGGCACAAAATCTACGATTGGCCAATCCGGTTTTAGCCTGAATTGCCACAAGGCTGATACCGTGCAACCTGTCCCGAGCTGCCCCTCCATGTCCACTCCCCACGTAGAGTGATGTAAGGTGGTGGGCAGCGGTCAACTTTCCCAAATATCCGGGTCGCATCGTGTTTTTCCCCCTTTCTGTCTCTCAGAGCTTTTATGTGATTCGAATTGCATCATATTAGACAGATTTTGATACCCAAAAGAGTGTACGATCTTCTCGTCTGCCGTCGTCATGAGTGCCGGTCCCCTGTATCTCGGGTTCGATCTATCAACCCAACAGCTCAAGGGTCAGTTCATGCATCAATTGCCATCTCACTCCACCATCATCATCCGACTCGCGATGCTGACGACCGAACAGCCATCGTCGTCCAGTCTGACCTCACAGTCGTCTCCGAGGCCAAGGTCGACTTCGATGCTGACTTCGGCAAGCAGTATGGCCTGAAGAAGGGTGTTCTAACGAATGAGGCCGAGGGCGAGGTCTACGCCCCCGTCGCCATGTTCCTCGAGGCAATCGACCTTGTCCTCGATCGCCTCAGCAAGAAGACTCCCATGGACCGCATCAAGGGCATCAGCGGTTCGTGCCAGCAGCACGGCAGCACCTACTGGAGCCACGATGCCGAGAAGCTCCTCGGCGGGCTCAAGGCCGACAAGCCTCTTGTTGAGCAGCTC
The DNA here is from genome assembly GCA_025327135.1 of Colletotrichum sp. SAR 10_71. NCBI lineage: Eukaryota > Fungi > Ascomycota > Sordariomycetes > Glomerellales > Glomerellaceae > Colletotrichum > Colletotrichum sp. SAR 10_71. Next base: position 47,035 of record JAKMWS010000310.1, on the reverse strand, counting down.
AAGGCAGCCTTCTCGCACCCGTACGCCCCCAACTGGCAAGACCACAGCACGCAGTCGCAGTGTGACAAGTTCGACGCCCAGTTTGAGACGGCTCAGAGACTCGCCGAAGTCACAGGCAGCGCTGCCCACCACGTAAGTCCCCCTTCTCACCGCATTTACGTGGTAGACACTGACCAAACGCAGCGCTTCACCGGCACCCAAATCATGCGCCTTCGCCAGAAGCTCCCCGAGATGTACGCCGCCACCTCCCGCGTCTCCCTCGTCTCGTCGTTCCTCGCCTCCGTCCTCCTCGGCACCGTCGCGCCCATCGACATCTCCGACGTCTGCGGCATGAACCTCTGGGACATCTCCGCCGGCAGCTGGAGCGAGCCCCTGCTCGAGCTCACCGCCGGCGGCAAGTCCGGCGTCTCGGACCTGCGCTCCAAGCTCGGCGAGCCGCGCCACGACGGCGGCGGCTCCATGGGCTCCATCGCGGCTTACTTTGTCCAGCGCTACGGCTTCAGCAAGGACTGCCAGGTCGCCCCCTTCACCGGCGACAACCCGGCCACCATCCTCGCCCTGCCCCTGCGCCCGATGGATGCCATCGTCTCCCTCGGCACCTCGTCCACCTTCCTCATGGTCACCCCCGTGTACAAGCCCGACGCCGCGTACCACTTCTTCAACCACCCCTGCACGCCGGGCCAGTACATGTTCATGCTGTGCTACAAGAACGGCGGCCTCGCGCGCGAGAGCGTGCGCGACGCGCTGCCCAAGCCCGACGGCGGCGACCCCTGGGCCAGCTTCAACAAGGCCGTCCTCGATACCCCGCCGCTCGACGTCCGCTCGGCCGACGACAAGGCGAAGCTGGGGCTCTACTTTGACCTCCCCGAGATCGTGCCCAACATCAAGGCTGGCACGTGGCGGTACACGGCCAACCAGGACGGCAGCTCGCTCGAGGAGGCCGCCGCGCAGTGGAGCAAGGAGACGGACCCGCGCATCATCGTCGAGAGCCAGGCGCTGTCGATGCGGCTGCGCAGCCAGAACCTCGTGCACAGCCCCAAGGACGGCCTCCCCGCGCAGCCGCGCCGGATCTACCTGGTCGGCGGCGGCTCGCTCAACCCGGCGATCGCGAGGGTGATGGGCGACGTGCTCGGCGGGTGCGACGGGGTGTACAAGCTCGACGTCGGGGGCAACGCGTGCGCGCTCGGCGGGGCGTACAAGGCGGTGTGGGCGCTGGAGAGGAGCGAGGGGGAGAGCTTCGACGAGCTCATCGGCAAGCGGTGGAAGGAGGAGGGTGCGATCCAGAAGGTCGACGACGGTTTCAAGGACGGGGTATTCCAGAAGTACCAGCCGATCGTGGGCGCGTTCGAGGAGATGGAGCAACGGATTCTGAAGGTTGCGCACAACTAGAAAAGATTTGATGGAATGATAGAATTATGATAGAATTTTAGACGGTGAGGATGAATGAATGCAAGCGATTTGATCATTTTGAGGCGCGCCTTGAGATGAGAGACACACACATGCGAAGACATCACGAGAGAGGAGGTAAGTAGCTAATCGTCTTGTATTGAGCAATGGTCCTGAAGCCAACTCAAATCCACCGGATTACCTCAACCAAACTACCCTAAGCGGCCAAAAGACCAAGAAGTTTCCTGTCGTGGTTTCCCAAATGAATCCCTTTTGACCAAGTCCTTCGCGCATCATACAAAGCCCGATTTTTTCCCTTTCTGTTCTCGTAAACCTGGGTTCCCAAATCCTTTTGTTGGGGGTATCAATTCATCATCATTGCGTTAATCATTCCTTTCCGTAACGTTCGTGCTGTTGTGCAGTGCAACAGTGTGAAAGTAAAAGCGCTTTTTGTGTTCTTTTGTCATCGGCATTGCGGGCAGGCAAGGCAGTGTGACTAGATCCCGTGAAGGGTTCCGGTCAGGTGTGCAGTGCGTTGCGAGAATGAGAGAGTGATGACAAGAAAACGAAAAAGCAGGAGAAGTGAAAGATTAGAAGAGGACCAGCAGGGCCAGGACGAACAGGACCAGGCAAGTCTGGCAGTTCATCTGGGTGCGGTCGAGGGCGGCACCAAAGACCACACCAGGCTCGGCGCGCTTCTCAGCAGAGGAGAAGACAGGGGCGGTGGTGGTGGCAGGCTGGCTGGGCTTGACAGGGCCAGCGGGGTGAGTGACAATGGTGCCGTTGGCGCCCGTGGGGTAGGGGGGCAGCTCAACACCCTCGGTCTTGGTGTACTTCACAGGGGAGCCGGTGATGTAGACCGTGGTGTTGATGGTGACCTCCGGGGTGGGGGTGGTCAGGGTGGTGGTGTTGGACACGCCCGTAATGGTGGAGAGGGCGGTCGTGACCACGTCCGTCTTGCTCAGGGTGAGGGTGGCGGTAGCGTTCTTGGGGACGCCGACCGTGGAGGTCTGGACCTCGCCTGAGACGGTGACGGTGAGGGTGCTGATGTCGACCTCGGTGACGACCTCGACGGAAGAAGAGGTGGTGTTGAGGACGGGGGACAGCGTGGGGTAGACGGTGACAGTCTCCATGCCGCCGACAGTGACAGTCTGAGTGGCGCGATCGGTGAGCACGATCGTGGTCTCAATGGACTTGGTCTTCTTGACGGTGGAGGTGGAGCTGAAGGGGGAGACAATGAGAGAGGAGGTCACGGTGGTGGTGGCATCAGAGGAAGCAGATGCGCGGTGAGTCTCGGTGACAATGTCAGTGACTGTCGTGGTCGCATCACCGGTGCCCTGGCTGATCTCGGAAGAGGAGGCGGCGTGGGGAAGGGAAGAGGAGACGGTGGTGCTGTAAGCGACAGTGGTGCCGTCGACAACGGTCTCGAAGATTGTCTTGGTGTGTCTCACGACCACTGTGGAGGTCTTCTTGGCCTCGGAGGTGACGGACGTAGTGGTCTCGCTGACAGCGCCGGAAGACGAGCTCGTGTTGGTAGGCTTGAAGCTGTCGATGGTGACGGTGTAGGTGATCAGAACGGTGTCGGTGGCCTTGGAGGCGGAGACAGATGAAGGAGAGGGGGAGACGGTCTCGGTCTTCGTCTTGGTCAGGGAAGAAGTAGTGGAAGAGGCTGAGGAGCTGGGCTCAGCGGTCTTGGTGACGGTGACGTAGACGGTGTGGTCGTCCATGGAGCACTGGGCCTCCTGAGTCGAGGTGGCGAGGGGCTCTGAGGTGACGTAGACGGTCGAGACGAGAATAGAAGTCGGGGTGTAAGTCGTGGTGACCACAGCTTCCTCAATCGTGGAAGTAACCTTCTTCACGGAAGTCACAACGGCAGTCTGCGTCTTGGTAACCAGGACGGAAGAGACCTCGACGGAAGGCTTCTGGACCTGAGAGCTGGACATGCTGGACTTCTCAGAGGTGGACTGAGAGGTGGACTCAGAGACGCTCATGGAGGAAGCAGAGGCAGTCTGGATCGCGGTCTTGGTCACAGAGGTGGTGATGAACTCAGTGATGACATCGACGGTCCTAGGAAAAACGTCAGAAGATTGCGAATGATGAGAGTGTAGGGTTGAGCTTACTGGGTAGCAGACTGGGTGCCGGTGACGCCCAAGGCAGAAGACACGGTGGTACCCTGAGACTGCTCGTGAGTGCGAGTCTGGGTGCGGGTCTTCTTGATGGTAGTCGTGGACTCCACGGAAGTCATGTTGGCGGGCTGAGTGGTGGTCTCGGTCTCCTCAGGGCAGTGAACAGCAGTTGAGGTCAAGACATCAGTTGAGATACCGGTAGAGACAGCGGTGAGGGTGTGGTTGAGCGAGTAGTGGGTGCCGTTGTAGGATCCAGCGTGGAAGTTCATGACAGGGAAGCGGGGGACGATGGCAGCAGCCTGAGCCTGGTCGGCAGCGTTCTTGCTCTGGATCTCGTTGCGGATGGCTGGCTCAAGTGTCAGGAAAGCTGAGCAGAACTTGAGACGAGCTGAGTAGAACTTACCGACGTAGGAAACGCCAATAACGGCCGAGAGAACGCAGAGACCCATCAGGAAGACATAGGCCAGGAAGCAGAAACTCGACTTGCGGTAAGCAGCCCAGTCATCCTTCCACTTGGTGGAGCGAGTGATGGAGCCATCGTTGATCTCCAACAGCTCGTCCTCAGCGTAGTAGCCGCTGTGACGATGCTTGCCGTCTGGTCAGGTGGTCAGAATGCGAAGAAACAGATTGTGAGATTTTTTTTTTTTTTTTTGAAAAAACTTACTGTCCATCATCTTGAAGATGCTGCTGACGATTGGTGTTTGTAATGAATGACTGTCTGTTTTTTGTTAGTTGATTGTTAATGGATCGAAGGAAGTGAGTTTGTGAAGTGAGAGGCTGAGATCGGGGGAGAGCGATAGGGAGAAGGAGAGAAAAAAAGGCGCGAAGCGAAAAAGAACGCGGCAAATTTGGTGATACTCACAGATTCTGTTCTAGAGAACGTGGGAGTCTGGATGAGAGACGGCGTGGTGAGTGGGTGGTGAGGGAAAAGAAAGTTGAGATGGTGATGGAAGAGTGAAGGTGTTGGTGAGGGGAAGAAGGTGAGAAGGAGGAAGTGGGGAGAGGCGCGTCAATAAAGGTGAGAAGAAAAAAACAAACTTGTGCGCTCGCTTCTGGGAAACAGATCGAAGAAGGAAGGCGCAAGGAGGAAGGGAGCTTTTCGTCTCTTGCTCAGACTGGTCTGCCACAAAGAACGGGTGGTATGGGGAGAGAGTGGGCAAAGGGGGATTTTGAGGAGATGAGGTGCTCAATTGAGCTGTTGAGTGGAAGGGGAGAAAACAAGGCAAATGTGCTTCTGGGAGCTGGGAGGGTAATTTGGGTATGGGAAAAATCGTGAGGATGAGGAGACCTCAGAAGAAGGGGTTTTCGAGGCTGAGAAGCTGTCCCAAGGGTTTTGAGGGTAAAGTGAGAAGCAGGGGAGGTCGTGAGATTGAAAATCTTGTCGACGTACCTTGAGACTGAAATGTAGAATGAGTGTTGGAAAAGAGATGAACGAAAGAGGCGCAAAGTGCTGGTGAAAGTCAGTTAGATGGGATGAGGAGGAAGAGAATTTTGTGATCTCTCGGGAAGATATTTACGTACCTTTGGTGGCGAACGAAAGTTGTCGAGCGTTTGCGCGAAGCTGTTGTGGTGGGTGGAAGAAGAAGAGAAGGATTTGTTTTTGTGGGATCGCGACAGGAAAAGGAAAAGGTGAAAGGCGGGTGGGCGGTCGAGGGGGGGTAGCGAGCCACGTGGGAGAGCAGAACAACACAAGGAGCAGCAGGACAAGAAGAGGGCGCCTCACGCTGAAGAAGCCTTGATCGAATACTCACCCAGCCAGCTCGTCTGTCTACTTATTCACATGGGTCGGTCTGCGATACCAGAAGGGCAGGGTGCCCAGCAACCCGGTGCAACGGGCTCACTGGACCCTCAGCGACCTCCTCCCCAACCCATCGCACATGACTGATTGTGCATATAAAACCCGTAGCTTACCTCGAGATATTTGATTACTTGCAGGGGAAAAGAGATAGATTTTAGAGGTGGCTTGCGGTCTTCTCCAGCTCAGCTCTGAACTTTCTGACGGTCAACTTCACGTACCCAGTCGCTTGCAGAGATGATGGTAATTATTTTTCAACGAAATTTCAACTGCAAGAATGGAACTTGATTCAAGAACCAGGTCGCTTGAAGTGAAAGGTCCCAAGTAAAAAGCTTGTGATGTTGTTGCCATTGTCCCCATCAACGGAACTGAAGTTCTTGGGTGACCGCCAAAAGGGGTTCACTGTCTACTTTCTCAAAATGTCAGCCAGAAGGTCGTATAATAAGTGAAAATCAATTTCATCTCGATCTTTGCGTCGACCAGATCGATGAGACGGGGCCAGCTGAAGGAGGAAGGGCTGCTTCCTTCATAGAAAATTCTCCTTGTGACGGAAGATAATCCGCGAGGCATCACACTCCTTCTGCTAATTGACAGTCACTCGACACCAGCACCTTTCAGCGCGGCAGTCGCAGGTCTTGCCGATCCCTCAGTCCTGGGAAACGCAATCGAATGCAACTTTATGCCTGCAAATATCTAAGATTAGTACCCAAATATCAGGCTTTACGTGGCTTCTTTGGCTCTATCCTCGAAGATCGAATTGAATCGTTGGACCACCTCATTGAGATGGTCGCGTGCTCAACCATCTTAAGGAGCAATCGGGTTCGAAACCCGGGGAAGAGGACTCAATGGTATTTATCTGTACCATTCACTTGAAGTTTCCACGAAAATTCCTCCAACCCACAAGGAAGAATGCACTTGCGCTGCCACAAACGGATGAGGTGAGGTTGACGACAGCAGAGGCTCGAGTGCCCGACAAGTGGAGACAGGAGGTTGAGCGTGGAACGGTGAGCTCCGTCGCGGTCACACTCACAGCTGCGACTTGTGCTGCACCAGCCACGCCGGGCCCGAGGCATGACAGGGGAAGCCCCACTTTCACGTCGCGCCCGGGCCAGGCCACACGCCACGACAAGGGAAGGTGCAGGTGCAGCTCCTTCTTGCTCCTGCTGAGGCAGGTCCCACTCCCGTTGAGTCGACCTTGAGGTTCCTTACCTCCCCAGCTCCTGCTGCTCAGCTCAGGTAAGCACGCGAAACCCGATGAACTGCAGGCGCAGGCGCGTAACACGACTCGACCCTTCCATCCATTTTCGTCGCAACACTCAAGGCCCCTCGAGCTTCCACCCACCTCTCGTCGCCACCACGCAATTGGTCTGTAATTCGGCGCGCTTGTTTTGGTCGCTTCGCTCTTCATCGATACCTGCGACGCGCAACTTTTTCATCCATGACTTAACCTGTGCGCGCATCATCGACTCTTGACACGTTCCGTCGACCGAACACACTCTCGATAATCGTCTTCCCCGCTTCCGCATACCACGTCACCCGCCGAGCGCCCTCTGCATACCTCACGAGATGGCGCCTCGTCGCGGTCGCGATGAACCTCAGGAGGAGGTCGAGGAGGAGCAGGGCGAAGAGCTCGTCAGCCTTCAATTCGACGAGGAATTGACGTGGAGACCCGGAAAGCCCATACCCACCACAGAGCTGCTCAACCGCTTGCAGGCTCTCTACGAGGAGCTGAGCAGTATCGACCAGGATGCCGTCAACGTCGAATCTCTTAATGATGTCTCCCACGCCTTGGGCCAACGCAATTTGTTGGCGCATAAAGACAAGGGTGTGAAGGCGTATACTGCAGTGTGCATCTCGGAAATCCTCCGCCTGTGCGCCCCCGACGCGCCCTTCACCGCGGACCAGACCAAGGTCAGTCCCCTAGAATGTTGTGTATTCTCTGCCCAGCCTAACGATTGATCTTGTAGATGTTCTTTAATCTCCTCGTATCGCATATCTTTCCGTCATTGAGCGACCAGGCTCATCCCTACCACAGCCAGCACAAGGCCGTGCTGACTGCACTTACCGAAGTAAAGAGTATTCTTCTCATCAACGATGTCGATGGCGCCGATGAGATGCTTCTCCGTCTTTTTTCTGTATTTTTCGATGGTGTCTCGGGAGGTTCCAGCTCGGAAGAGGGCGTTTCCAAGGAAGTTGGTAATACCATGACGGAAATGCTCATCGCCCTTGTCGACGAGGCCTCCGGCATGAACCCCAAGGTTATCGAGGTCATCATGGCCCAATTCCTTAGAGCGGCACCTCCGGGTGGATTCCAGAGCCGTACGGAACGCGGCGAGCAGAACGGTAACCAGTCCACTTTGTTGCCCAAAGACGAACCACCAGCCTACATCATGGCGAAGGAAATCTGCAACGTCTGCACCGAGAAAATGGTGCACTACGTCAGCCAGTATTTCAGCGATGTCATCCTTGATGCCTCGCGTTTTGCAGCAAAGACAGTAGGAAAGCATGATGAAGAGGACGATGAGGATGCGCCCAGAGGCCCGACGGATTCGGAACTTAAGGAGCTCAGAAAAGCTCACTTTCTGATTAGGGAACTTTGGCGCGCCTGCCCGTCTGTCTTGCAAAACGTAATTCCTCAGGTTGAGGCAGAGCTCTCGGCCGACAACGTCGATTTGCGACAACTGGCCACGGAAACTCTCGGAGACATGATCTCTGGACTTGGCGCTGCTGGCCCACCACCTCTCCCCGTTTTGGATCCCGCTCAGTACCCCCCTCTGCGCCTGGCCGATGAGGCGCCCAGCCAAGTTTCCGATAGCGTTCTCACAACGCCACTTTCGCCTCAGTCGTTTGCCCAAACTCACGCGACCGCGTACCACCATTTCTTGGGCAGAAGAAACGACAAGACGGCGGCAATTCGAGCTGCTTGGACCAACGCGGTTGGCTACATTTTGGCCACTTCGGCTGGTGGCATTGGTCTCAGCCGCGAGGAGCAATCCGAGTTGGTAAAGTATCTCGGTGAGAAGCTTAATGATGGCGATGAAAAGGTTCGACTGGCTGCTGTCAAGGTCATGGAGCTCTTCAGCTTCCGCGACTTCGTTACCAAGCTTGGAGCACCTGGAGGCGTGGACAAGGATGGATCCGTCCTCAACAGTCTCGCAGACCGCTGCCGTGACAAGCGTAATGCTGTTCGAGTTGACGCAATGACTCTGTTGGCGAAGCTCTGGGCTGTCGGCTCTGGCGAGTTGGCTGCCGGACAAGAGGCTGTTGTTGCAGCCCTCTCTGGAATCCCTACACGCATCTTCAATGCATTTTACGCCAACGATCTCGAGCTCAATATCTTGCTTGATCGCGTCCTTTTTGAATGTCTGATCCCGTTGAACTACCCGCCCATCAAGACTCCGAAGAGCACCAGAGCGTCATCAAGCCAGAGCCAACAGAACGCGGGCGTTGCCGAACAGGATCGGATCCGCGCAGAGAGGCTTCTGCTTCTGACGCAGTCGCTAGACTCGGCCGCCAAGAAGGCCTTCTTTGCCATGCAGGGTCGACAGCCTCAGTTTGCACAGGTCCTGGAGACTTTCGTCAAGCAGTGCGAGCTTTACAATGGCGGTGTGATGGATGACAACCGCCCGAAGAAGACGGCGAACCTGGAGCGTACAGTGGGGTACATCACACAATTCTTCCCGGATTCGTTCAAGGTGAAGACGGACCTTCAAAAGTTCGCCAACCAGAACGACCGACGCGCATACCAGCTTGTCAAGTACTCAGTCAGCTCCGAGAGCGATTACAAAACAGTGCGACAAGCCATCAAGGAGCTCGTGAAGCGCATGAACGCTAGCCAGTCGGCGGCCGTTTTGGATACGCTGCTTCCGCTCCTCTACCGATCGGCTTGCCTGCTGTTCAACCGCAGCCATCTTGCGACTATTCTTGACTACTCAAGAAACGACAAGGACGGCTACGGCACCGTCTCTCACGAGATTCTCAATGAGATTTCACAGCGCAACCCTGAGCTGTTCAAGACCCACGTTGGGGGACTGTGCAAGGGTCTGATCGACCAGGCACCGAGCGAGACCAGCGAGAACGATTCGATAGTGGTCGACACTCTCAAGGCTTGCGCGTCTTACTCAAAGAAGTACCCGGAAGAGATTCCCCAGGACCGCAAGTTCTCGCAAGCTCTGGTAAGTTATGCTCTGTACGGCCGACCGGTCAAGTGTGCCAAGTACGCCATCAAGATTCTCCTCGCCAAGGGGGACGAGAAGGGACTTGTAAGCGCTACAGGTCTATTGCAGAAGGTCATGGAGGACTGGAAGTACGGCTCGCCTCACTTCCTGAACAAGTTGCAGGCTGTTGCGCAGCTGGAGCTCCAAGCGCCCAAGATTACCTTGGACGCCGATGACGATATTCTCAACATGACGGTCCAGCAGATCCTGCTGCAAGTTCGAGGGGATGCTTCCGACAAGGACCCTAAGTGGGTTGAGGATGCCGACATGGACGAGGAACTGCAGGCAAAGTGCTTGTCCTTGCACATCCTCGTCAACCGCCTCCGGAGCATGCAGAAGGCCGAAGAGGCCCAGGAAAAGGCGCCTCCGGTCTTCAAGTTGCTCAAGACCTTGGTTGTCAAGAGGGGAGAGCTCTGCAAGACGAAGGATACACCAGAGCACCACAAGTCAAGGCTCCGCCTGCTTGCTGCTCAGCTTCTGTTGAAGTTGTGCACCATCAAGCACTTCGATGACCTGCTGACATGCGCCGACTTTGATCGTTTGGCCTTCACTGCCCAAGATCCTGAGCTCCAGGTTCGGAAGGGCTTCATCGAGAAGCTCCAGAAGTACCTGGCCCGGGGCAAGCTTCGCGTGCGATTCTACACCATCATTTTCCTCACAGCATTCGAGCCCAACTCCGACTTGAAGCAACGTATCGAGACGTGGATTCGCTCCCGCGTGCGCGCGTTGGAGACGTCCGAGCAGCGTCCCATGGAGGCCATCATGGCCAGGCTTATTTCTTTGCTGGCACACCACCCCGACTTCAACAGACTACCTAACCTTGCCGAGGCCAGCGAGGAGGACCGAGCATCTTATGCTAGCGATCTGGCTGACCACGGCCGCTACATCCTATACTACGTTTCGAACGTGGCTACCGAGGGAAACCTGGGTCTGATCTTCAAGTATGCTGAAAGAGTGAAGCAAACTCGTGACGCCATCCATCCCGATGAGAGCGAGAACCTGCAAATCATCAGCGATCTGGCTCAAGCCGTCATCAGAAAATGGCAAGAGAGGAAGAACTGGAGTTTCCAGGCGTTCCCGACCAAGGTCGGCCTCCCTGTCGGTCTTTACACCGCTCTGCCCTCGCACCAGGTAGCCCAAGAGATTGCCGAGAAGCAATTCCTGCCTGTGGAAATTGACGAGAAACTTGACGATCTCTTCAAGTCCATCGATAGGAAAAAGGTATGAATATCCCTTTGACTTTCCAGTATCTCGCTGACAGCCATGCAGAAGCGCAAGTCCATGGACGAGAGGGGAGATCGTCAACCGGCGGCGAAGAAGGCTAGGCAGATTGCTAAGGTCAAGGAGCCTAGGCCACCCAAGCAGCCAAAGCCTCCCAAGGTCAAGAAACAGCCCGCTCCCAAGAAGCCCGCGAAGATCAAGAAGCGCCCAGGCTCTGACATACCCGAGGAGAACCGGAGGCGTAGCGGAAGAGCCACAAAGACTTCCCAGTACGCCGAGCGCGACTCGTCTGATGATGACAAGGAGATGTGGGATGGCGTACAATCGTGGGAGTACATTGAGGGCGCACCAACGCCAGAGGCGGAGGGTTCCGCATCGGAGTCTGAGGACTCGGATAAGGACGGCGACTCGTCTGCCCTCTCAGACGTTCCAAAGGGCGACGACGAAGAGGAGGACGAGCCGGTCAAGGAGACGAGTGGCAAGGCAGAGGAAGATAGGGAAGATTCCCCGTTGTCAGACCTTGACGAAGCTGCTGCAAAGTCAGACAAAGAGGAAGAGGAAGAGGCCGACGACGAGGAAGAAGAGAAGGCCTCACCTCCGCCCAAGTCCAACGGACGCAAGGGCCGATCAGCGGCAACTTCCAAGGCAGCCGCAAAGACGAGGCTGCCGGCCCGTCCCGCACCAAAGGAGAAGGCCGCTCCCAAAACGGCAACCAGAACATCGGCGCGCAGCACACGGGGAAGGCCCGCTCAAGAATCTATGGACGTTGATGACGACGAATAGCTTGGTGCATGAAAAAGTTTGCGTTTCAATTTCTTAGGTTTGTGTAGCTTTGGGCTTTCTTGCGGGGTGGATATTCCTCTGGCGGTCGGGTGTTTGAGTGCACGGCTGGTGCGCTGCAATTGCGAGTTGGTAGCTTATATATATCGTTCATGTGCTTCCGTTTGAGCGGTCAATATACCCCTTAATCGTGTGTTTATCGTGGGTTGCAATCAGTGCTCGGGTGAGTGTAAGTGGTTTAGACTATGCAGCTGTGCGCCATCTCCGTGTCGTTGCAAACGGTGCAAGCGTGCCCGCCCGATTCGGTGAATGCCTGGCCATCCGGGTCCCACCAACGCCCGGGACCGGTCCTCCGAGTGTCGGGTCTGTCATCCCGACTAACAGGAGTCAATTACAGAACGATGCCATACACCACAGACTGTTTTTATATGAACGAGACAAGCGAACGTCGTGTTGTTGGATACGTCGCAAAATTATCCAACTGCCCCGCCGTTCGTCTTTCATCATGTGTTCGAGGACATTGGCCTTCGCCCAGCGCACTGCCAAAATGTCGCTTGGTGCCGGTGCCAGAACGATGGCTACGCGGGCACCAAAGGAGTTTCTTTGTATAATGCCAGATAAGCCCAACGTGCTGCAAGTCCGCAAGCAAGTCAAAGGGTAATATATCTCGTCTGCCTGGCCGCCTCCTGGTCGCTGCTGACGCCCAGAAAGCCAGCATTACGAAGGAATCAAGCCCCTCATCGAGTCTGGGAGGCTAGTTGCCGGAGGTACGATGTTCTTCCCCACCGCCCCCATGAAAAGGTCACTGTGAATTCAGAGTTGGGCTTACGGGCTCTAGGGGCAATGCTTGAAAGACACCCGAACGAAGACGCTACGGAGGCCTGTTTCCGGGGCAGCGTGGTGGTGTATACCGCGGAAAGCCCAGAGGATGTTAAGGCCATCATCGAGAACGATGTTTATGCTACGAGCGGGGTCTGGGACCTCGAGAGGATTCAGATTATTCCTGTGAGTTTCGTCTGTGATTAGGCTGAAGAGCGGCTGGCTGACTTGTTGGGTAGTATGTGGCTGCTGTTAGGCAGCCTCTCTCGTCATGAGAGGGGCCTATGGGACGGAGCACGGTGGCCGCCGAGGAGCCTTGGGACTAGTACAGGGAAAGAAGGCCTTGAGACATCAGAGACTCCTTTTCATGGAAGAGCTCCAGGAGAGAAGACAGGCTCATTATCACTTCTGGAAAATGTCTGCGTGGGAACGATTGGCTGAAATCTGGGCTCTGGACGTCTTGTTTGCTGCTGCAGCATGTAACGGTAATCAGTCTTGGTCTATTGGTAGACCCAGGACTATCTTATTGTTGCCCTTGTTATTTTCCTACTCGCAGGTCCTATCGATGCTCCCTTCCTTACTACCGTTCATTTTGGTAGACTTTGCTAAGCACTCTTCCTCTGAATACTTCGTCATATGTTCTTGAATCAATTGGCGTAGTTTCATCTTGCAGAGGTAACGAGCCAGACGCTGCGCCCCATTCTTTCCGCGACTGCCGTTATCGTACGGATTGGTGCCGTAGTCCAGGAGAAGCTCGACCATTTCGGTATCGTTGCGTTCGCATCTGATCGCCTGTAGGAGAGGCCGAGAATCAGTCCTCGTCCGGGGACGGCTTTGCGCTTTCAGGTTGGGATCAGCGCCGTGCTCGAGGAGAAGTCGCGCAGCCTCTACATTTCCGCGCTCGAGTGCAGATAACAGTGGAGTGCTTATGAATATGGATTGACGGGTTGAATGTCGGTGATATCTTATGGCATTGGGGTCAGCACCGTGTTCGAGCAAAAGTTTCATGGCTTCCAAATCTCCTTTGCCACTCGCAATGACCAACGGGTTCAAATGATATGTGTCCTCCAGACCGCGATGTCGACACTGCACGTTGGCTCCTTGTTCGAGGAGAAGCTTTGCAATCAATATGCGACTATGCTGCGCAGCCGCCATTAGTGCACAGCCAGCCGAGCTCAGTGCCGTCACATCAGCGCCGGAGTCTAGCAAAAGCTGAACGACATCCGCGTGACCCTTTGTCACTGCGCTGACTAGCGGTGAAGCCAGGCTTTTACCAGTGGCGTTTACATCAGCATCATGATCGAGGAGATGCTGGACAATGTCCGTATTTCCACCCCAGGCCGCCGCAGACAGAGCCGAGGCAAACCTCTCTCCTCCTGCATTGACATCGGCGTTGTGGTCCACAAGGAGCTGGACGGTGCCCATATGACGATTCTTGGCCGCTGCTGATAACGCGTTGCCGTGCTTCCCAGATAAGTTGATGCCAGCGCCATGCTCCAGCAGAAGCCGTACTATTTCGTCATGCCCATATGAGGATGCCTGCTGCAATGGGGTCATGCCTGCAACAGGTCTGTCTACGTCGGTTCTGTCGTTAGCAAGCAACCGAGCTAGCACTGAGTGAAACCCAAGCATAGTCATCAAGTAGACACAGGTCTTGTCCTCGATTAGAGTGCCTCCTGCAAGCTCCAGGCGTCCGAAATCATCCACATCGAATTCTAGCGGTTCAAGATTGTCTTCTTCCAAATCCAATTGATTGAAACCGCGATCGAAGCGAAGGTGTTCGAATACTATGGTGCGAAGTGACGACGAGACTTGGAAAAGTCGCAGGACTCGATCTATCAACGCCAGCGTCTCCTCGCCTTCTGTAAAGTGCAGGTACCAGTGTGAATGTGCGTATTCATCCAGCGGCCCGCTGGCATCATGTATGAGGCTAATGAAATCCGAGAGCCTTTTATGTTCAGCATTCAAAACGGCCAGACAGATGTTCAGCATCTCGACTTGACCGCCGTGGCCTCCGGTATGAAATTGCGACACGGACTTATGGTGCAATATCCGTTCGGACTCGAGATACTCCTGAACAGAAAAGTGAGCGATTCTCACATAGCTTCGCGAATCCGACATCTTGAACGGTGCCGTGTAGATCTCCACCAAACCAGGGCAGGCTTCCTCAATGGCCTTTGCATTTTCAAGCCGACGGTCTGGATTCAAAGCCGGCTCGGAATCCAGTTCAATGGCCGCGCACTCGATGACTTCCGGTACTGTTAAGGGCCGTTTGGCACAGCAGAGAGCAGTCAATATCCGCTGAGAGCACTCTTGAGCATGCTCCGGGATACCAAGGAGCATTCGCTCGTAGGTTTCATCCAATGTCTTGGGCAGAGACTCGAGCAGCTTGCTCAAGTTGTGAGGGCTCACGGGACAGCTGGCAAGTGCTTTGAACTGGGACTCAACCCATCTGAATCTGTAACAGAGTTAGCTGCACTGTCTGCCGGTGATGGTGAGAGGTGACCAACACCCCGTTTGCGCGCTTCGTCAGTGCGGTCTCAATGCGGGCAAATTCTTTGGACCACTTCAACAAGCGGGCGGTCTTGCGAAGATGTTCTGATATGTAGCGAGCGATATCCTCGTCCACCGAGAGGTTTTTCATCGTGACATGTTGTTTCAAGGATGGGTTTAGCGTTTCTCGAATATCGGTCTCATCTCGACTTGTTACGAGGAGGTGTAGCCCTGGCTTGTGGCGTAGGAGAAGCAGCGTTTCGAGAACAGCCTCGCGATGTTCGTCGCGCGGACTTTCGTCAATAGCATCTATCATGATGTAGGTTTCCTTAAACAATCTGGAAAGCTCGAGGAGACAATCAATCAAGACTTGGTCTGGTGGCGTAGAGTTGCGGTAGGTGTCTCGTAATCGCATTACATAGTTGCAGCCGCCATTGAGTTGGCCAAACAGCTGTAGCACCAAGGAGCGCAGCATGGACGACACACTTTGCTTGCCGACATCGGTGAAAGAAAAGAAAAAGAATGCGATGGCAACTCGTGGGTTAGACCTCCGGTGTCGAAAGGCGTACTGGATAGCCGTGGAGCAGAGGACAGATTTGCCGCAGCCAGCAAAGCCGCTCAGCCAGAGAAACGAGCCCGGTATTTCGAGCCACGACTTGTACGCGGGGCCCTGGACAAACCACAGGCCTGTTCCGGGGTGCTTTTTCTTACAGGCTTCATTGAAGTCGATCGTAGCGTCAGGGGCTTTCAACCATTCGAAGACTTTATTATCAACCTGGCTGGCCCTCACTAGGTCCATCAAAGTCTTGATTTCCTCAACTTCATTCCGAATATTGCTGGTGTCGTTCAGCTGCAGCTGTTGTGATGCAGAAGACATGCGACTGAAGACCTCAGCGACATCCTCTCTAAGCCTTCTCAATGTCTTCTCCCGGAATGGGTAAGCAAGCCGTCGACCGAGAGCTTTTGCAATAGCCAGATTGTCTTTTGGCTGTAGATCCCCAAACTTTTCTGCATGATCACGGAGATCTTCAATGCAGTCCTCGCATTCCTGGACATGTTTTTCAACCAACGCCAAGAGATGACGGTCGTTCGAGCGGAATTTGCGGTCCTTGAGCTGGCGATGTAAGCTATCGAGTAACTCTAGAAGACTTTCCAACTTTGTGAGAATGTGTGCGACATCCGACTCCGCGTTTGCAAAAGCATTGTAGTAGTTGTAAAGCGTCTGTGTCACTTGAATACCAAGCGAGACGATTCCCACAACACTTCCGACAACTGACAATGGATCAGACATCGCGAAGAACGTTCACAATAAGTCAGGCATAGTAGCTGGAAGAGATAGAGCTGATGTGTTGTTGCAGAAAGGAATTTCATCACGTGTGTTGGAGCGAAGGTGAGGCTCGCCGCAGCCTGCTGCTGCGCCTCAGCGCCAACACAAACGAGGGGCGCAGCCTCCATTTCATTTGTTGATTGCCGAAGACGACGTTCACGGGCAGCCCATAGGAGCAGCGGTTAAGAATTTCAAGACGATGGCCCCTGAAGCTTTTGTTGGCATGAGTCTGAGGGCGTTGAAGGCATCTGAAACCTGTTGTATCGAGCAGGGTGTGATTAAACTAGGGCTATTTGATTTTGAATGTTCTCGCCACAGGCGATGAGTATGTTAGATAGTACTTGTTAACGACGAGCGTGCCGATCCGATATGCCGAATTTCGGTACCATTTGATCAGCATCATGTATGCGTCGTCGTTGATGGTGCCGAGCCTGATGGCCTCGTACCGTCCAGTCTGTATCCTTTTGAATACTTTTGGTGCATCCAAATCCTCCTTACTGGGATACAGCCGAACTTCTCCGCCGTTTGCAAGTCGCATGCTATGGTTGGAACCGTCGGAAATGAACGCCGTCCTTGGAACGGCGGAAGTGTGAATTAGTAGAGCTCTTGGTTGCGAAAAGTTCTGGTCCGGACTCCGCGGATCAAGTTCAGATAATGGTAATGTGGTGCCGTCCTCCAGGTACAGCTGAATGCTGGCCATGTCGACACCCTCTGGACTATGGATGTTGTTTGAATCCACCGGGCTTGGCCAGGTGACCGACCCTTCCCATCCCGTCCAGGACCAGGAAGGGAACTGCTTGCGCCGCCTTGTGGGCTTGTATAGCTCATGCCTCCAGGCCAGCGCGGTCAAAAGGTAACCCGAGTAGTCCACATTCCCTACAGACGCAAGTATGTCGTCCTTTGGATGGAAGAATGGTATGCCCCATATCTGCCGAACGGGAAAGTCTGTCGTCGACTCTAGCCTCTTTATAATGCCCCCAAATGCATTCATACCGTCTTCGTCAAAGCTTAGTATTCGTCTTGAGTACTGCTCGGCGCATTGTGTGTAAGCAAGAAATTTGTTCAGCCTGGATGTCTCGTCGTATTTTGCCGTCTGGGGTGTCAAATGCTCAGATCCGAAGAGCGAACGGCCAATGTAGTCGTCAAGGTGTGACCTCCTTTGCCGATACAAGGCGTCGAATGAGACTCGCAAACTCTCATGGCAGTTCATCGAACCGCATTCGAAGTAGAGTTGGTCTCGCGTGAAGATGAGGCGTCGGCTTGATAGGACAGCCTCCTGATACGTCCACCCTCTTGTAGCCCACCGAGAGTCCAGAATGCTCTGCTTAGGCGACGGAAGGGCCGAGCGCAAGTTGAACCGCTCGTGAGGGAAGAAGCTTTGTTGTGATGGCCGCTCGGTGGACACGCCAGGCAAACCACAAGTCTCATCGTCTCCAGCAGCGGCGACGATGGTGAGAGCCGCATTCTGATACACAAAATCCATGTGCATAATCTGCTCGTGCTTCTTACCGCTGTCGTGCTGGTCGATACAGTACTTGTCGACCCAGAGGAAACGGTAGCCAAGTGCAGCGGCAACCTTCATCGCATCCTCGATGACCTGGGGCGGATTCTTGGGTAATGACGTGCCCGTGTCCGTAAAGTCCAAGAGGCTACTCGTACTTTTTCCCCATACGTAGCTAAGCGCCACGTATTCCGGATGACCCTCGGTAGGGAGAGACTCGACAGTGATAACGCTTCTAGTCTCGCAGTCGATAAGTCGCATGTTGGGCAGAGCGCCCTGTCCGCGATGGCAAGCCGGGTGGTACTTTTTGCAGCAGTCCAGCCACTCCATGACGACCCGAGCATTGAACTGGGGCGTGACGATGCGTGGAGAGAACAACCTTGTGTTCTTCTGTATCTCCCGATGCCACATGACGAGTCCCTGCTTGGAGATGAGCTTCTCTAACCGCGAGTTGTCCCTACCGCCTGTGTGGGTGAAGTCAGACGGCACGACAGCAAGGAAGAAGTCGGTCAAGTCCTCCGCCTCGAATAAGTACCCGGTGTCGCCTTTCCAGAAGCCTTGCCTGAGCGACCGTAGAGCAATGTGCGGCACAAGAGGGAAAGCTCGGAGTTCTGCTGAGTGAACGGAGCCGGAGGCTGCCGGGTCGATTTCAACGTACAGGCGAGAGAAGAGCTGACATAGATCGCAATCGCGAGGGTCCTCGAAAGTCTTGAGTCTGGCGAGAACAACACCATCTACGAGGGCGGACAGAGTGTGCCCCGGAAGGCGTTCCGTGGCTCGCCAAATGTCTAGGTTGCGGCATGCCTGGCATCGACTAGGCATGGTGTTGCTGACAGAGGAGGGTGCTGGCGTGCTCAAGCGTTTGCTTGATAGGGAGAACGACGGAACGAACGATCGCCTCAGGAGCTGGCAAGGCCGAGTGTTCAGTAAGGTTGTCGTCGTGAATAATGGAGCTTGTCCGTTTGTTTCATGGGCTTACCGAAAACCCCGTCGGTTGGTTGCCCATCGGGAAGCTGTCGCCGTCGGGGGCCATGGCGAATAAGTCTTGATCTCGTGTTCTCCTGTCGAAATGCGTATCTTTCCTGTTAGAGAACAGTCGTCGCTTGAAGGATATTGTGGCTTCCATCGACGACGTTATTAACTCTCGGTATAGCCTATCGACTGGGACTGGGGAAGTTGAAGCCGGCGTCGCCGTTCCGTAAAGTGCATTGGTAAATTGGGGGCCAGAACGATGGAAAAAGGAAGGAATGCTGACTGGAGACTGGAGGTGGTTTGGCCCCCTTGCCTCGGATGGGATTTCTGGCTGTGCCTCATTCCCACGCGATTGGCTATCTCCACCGGGGATGGACGACTAGCGTGGAAACCACTTTCGGCAAGAGAGATGAAGGACGGAACAAGTGATGATGTCTTCGGCCGAGCATGGCTGCCACGACTGTTTCCCCAGTTTAACAGGGCGTTCCACAGCTTCCAGAATGGCACTGGACCTTCTATCCCCTTGGCCAAAAGTGGAACACCCATGCAAGACGAATCCCAATTTCACACGAAATTGTCAACCACGGTGAACCGCAATCATGTTTTCCTGTGCTCTGCCGCCGCCAAACCTTCATCAGCAAGCAATGTCCCGTTCCATTCATTTGGCCGCCGGCCGCGAACAGGTATCATATTTTGGAACACAAGTGCTCAGGTAAATCGTCCCAACAACCACTGCAAAACAAGAAAAGAAAATACCCCAACGCCAAGCCATGGTCTTTGCGGACTCACGGATGCGATCGCCCTTTCTCATTGTTCTTCGCCCTCTGTGTCTTTGCCCTTGCCCGTCATACTGGACACCAAGTCCGCGAACCGGCCCTTCGCTGCCGCCTGGTGGGTATCAAATCTCGGCGTTCCTGCTGGTGTAACGGCCGCGGACGTCCCTTCGATCACGTTGGCGACCTCCTTGAACTGCTCGCGGTCCTTGACGAACCGCGTCAGGTACATTGTCGTTTGCCTCTTGGGCTTGGACATGATGCGCTCCACCTCGGCCTCGTATGCCTTGTCGTAAATGTTAAAGTCGACGTTGGTCGGAGATTCAGCCACAGCACCCGCCGACGGCTCGTTCTTGTCGAACTCGTCACGAGCACCGATCCCGATACCAAGGATCAGCGGCTCGTTCTCCGCCTTTTCGGTCGCGTCGCTCTTGTCCGTCGCACCGCTGCTGCCTCCCTGCTTCTTCATGAACTCACGGCGCTTCGCGATGAGAGCCTCAATCTCCTCTGCGCGAGCCCTGTCCCTGTCCTGGTCGATCAACTCATTACCGCCATCACCGCGTGGCGAGAGCGTAGAGTTGCGACTCTGCCTGCGCCTCATGAGGATGGTCTTGAACTTGTGGATCGCTTTCATCTACACTAAGGTTAGAGACGTTCTGAGACAATGCCAATTACTACTCACCACGCAGAGAAGATGGTTCATCTTCCGCGTAAAAGCACGGTTCAACTCGAGCTCGTTTGGGAGCTCAATGAGGGCCGCACAGTTGTCTTCTTTGGAAAGCAACAAATCCGTCCCTCCCTTTGTGACCCAGGCATGCTCCTGAATCTTGTCAGCAATCTCGGCGGCGGCGAACGTAGTAGACGGACAGCACGTACTCTCAGCTCCGCCATCGGGATGCGCTTCTTCGGGTCCTTTTCCAGAATTCTAT
Organism: Colletotrichum sp. SAR 10_71; assembly: GCA_025327135.1. Taxonomy (NCBI): domain Eukaryota; kingdom Fungi; phylum Ascomycota; class Sordariomycetes; order Glomerellales; family Glomerellaceae; genus Colletotrichum; species Colletotrichum sp. SAR 10_71. The sequence continues at coordinate 26,696 of JAKMWS010000310.1, read as the reverse complement.
TCATGAGATCCACAAAGTCGGGATCCTCGTCCTCGGGCAGATGAGGAGACTCCGTCTTGATGGCTTCGTACATTTCCAGTACGCCATCGTGCTCGAAGGGGATCTTGCCGTATCGCAGGCAGTACAGTGAAACGCCCATGGACCAGATATCAGCAGCTTTGCCGTCCACATCGCCGTGCCTGACTACGCAAAGCTCGGGAGCCAAGAAGGCCGGGGAGCCCGCGGACTTGGCAGTCATCATGCCGTCGCCAGGCTTCTCGAACATCTCTGAGACGCCGAAATCGACAATCTTGAGGACGTCGTCCTCAGTCAGCAGAAGGTTGTCAGGCTTGATGTCGCGATGAATGACGCCTTGTTCGTGCACTGCTGCGCATTAGCCCTGCCGGCGGTGCAAAAACTAAATCACTTACAATACTCGATGCCTAATACCAAGTCTCTGAACCAGTAACGGCACGAGTCTTCGGGGTACGGTGTGGCCGTCTCGCCGAGTCCGACCTTCATGACAACGCCTTTCTTGCACATCTCGAGGACCATGTACAGGGAGTCCTCCTCTGGGTCGTCCAGCACTTCTATGAGTTGGACCAAGTTCGGGTGATTGAGCTTCTTCATGATGGCAATCTCTTGCCTGATGAAGAATAAGGCATCGCTGGCACTGGGGCTTGGGTTGTCTCCGCCAAAGTCGCCAAAGTGTGGCGACAGCGGCGCATTGAGACTTACACGGTGGGCGAATCGCTGGGGTCGACGAGCTCCTTGGCGGAGAATGCTGGACTGGGCTCGTTTGCGAAGCCGGACCTTGGAGAACTCTTTGACGGCCTACGAGGTGTGAGCTTGGCTCTGGGCAGATGAAGGAGCAAGCCCATCTTACATATTCGGTCCCAAACTGGTCTGTCGCGAGGTGCACTGCTCCATACGAACCTCGACCAATCTCCTCTTTGATTATGTACTGGTTAATACGGTGGTTGCTCCGTCCGTCCTGACCCTCGCTGCCATATTCAGTCACAGCATCGAGGGTTTCCTGCTGCTTGTGAGTCCCTGGTCGCTGATGACAGACAGGGCAGCTACCCCGCCCCCACCAACTTGGGAGCGCGGCGGGGCCAAAGCTCAACAACGCTGAGCTGACGCACCTTGACTTCGCGATGAGCCGACGGCGTTCGACGGTGATGTCGCAAGGGACTCTGGAACTTTGTTGGCTGGGCGGCCGAATCGGATCTGCTCGGCAACACGGGACGAGGTTAGAGCCGCGTGCTTGTGGAGCGCGGGGGAGGCAGTGCAAGTTGCAGCGCGCGCAACGCCGCGAGAGAGGGAAGGGAGGAGGGAGGGAGGCTCAACAAGGACCGGCGCAGACGCACATGTGGTTAGCGAGCGGCGGACGAGTTTCCGCGCCGCCCTCTTCTACGGTAATGGTGGGCGAAGTGATGCCGCCGGTGGTCGCGAGGGTTGCGGAAGCCATGGCCGTTGCTGGCGGGCTCTGAAGTTCGCCGGGTTCAGACATTGTCGCCTCCAGCGCCAGGCTGTGTGTGTCGTGCAAAGCTGGAACGATGGAAAAGAGAGAAAAAGGCGAGCTGACGTTTTTTGGGGAATGACGGAATTCGAGTTGGAGAGCACCAGGTGGGGGAGAGAGAGCTCAGCTGAGCTATGCCGGCTACCTAACGCCTAACGTGTGTGCTCAAGCCTTGTTGCGACCGAACCTGACCCGACGCAGACCAAGGTGGGTGGGAAAACCGAAAGCGACCAAGATAAACCAGCAGAAGCAAGGGCTGGGATTTTGCGAGAGCGACGACTCAAGCTTAAAAAAAAGAGGAACACCGCAGGTGGGAAACGACGCTGAGAGGGGGGGAGAAAAACACTTCCCAGCCCGGCGTCATGTTCAGCTGTGTCGGTCCAGCCCCCACGTCAGGCCCGGTCCAAATCCCCGGTTCCCAAGGCTTCGAGCATCCATTTCGCTGCCGTTTATCCATCGGCGATCCCATGGACCGCGTAAGGCTTTCGAGCGTCTTCAGACCCAGAGCTTGATGCCATTGGGCGCGTTACAACAGCCCCCAAAGAGGTGGGCTTGCCCAGGCTTAGTGGCTTCCTCGTAGGGCCAGCGCAAGAATGCGAACCCCTCCTCTTTGCAGCAAGCAGAAACCACAAAAGAGGCGCCTTCAGAACACAATGGATCTTGTCCAGGGCGGGGAGGAAGAGAGCATTTCACTCCCCACTGAGAGTGCCCCGCCACGGGCTGCCCCTGCACACACCTAATCGGACAGGCTCCAGGGTCTCATTGCGCATTCCTAGGCCACCGAGGCTCGGCCAGAGACGTACCTTAGCCTGGGGGGTGCCACTGAGCGTTTGCTCATTCGTCAGGCTCCCGACGACCGTTTCCCAGCGACATCATCTTGGGCCTGCGATACCCTGTGCGTACACGACAAGAGCTCCCACAGCTCGCCAGCGACATCGAAGCGACAATCCTTCAGCCCAATTCCAGACCACGAAGCTTCGACTTGCGTTTGCGCGACCTCCCCAAACGGAATGGGACCTTGATCCCGCACGCCGCACCTCACCGACGACACCACCACCACCACACTCCACGTCAAATCGCCCATCATGGTCGTCTACTCCTTCTACATCTTCGACCGGCACACGGAATGCATCTACAGCAAGACATGGCTCCCCGCCGACCGTCCGGCTTCACTACCACCACCCTCGAGCTCCGCCGGCCCCGGCGCCGCCGCTGCCGCCCCCTCGCAGCAGCTCCGCCGCTCCCACACAAACTCCGCCAAGGACGACGCGAAGCTCATCTTCGGCACCGTCTTCTCGCTGCGCAACATGGTCCGCAAGCTCGGCGGCGACGACGACGCCTTCATCAGCTACCGCACCTCCGGCTACAAGCTGCACTACTACGAGACGCCCTCCAACCTGCGCTTCGTCATGCTCACCGACACGGCGACGCTGAGCATGCGCAACGTCCTGCACCAGATTTACATCAATTTATGGGTTGAATATGGTAAGACCAAATCCCTGGCAAATCGGGAAGCGAAACACACGATGCTGACTAGCCGTCTCTGCAGTCGTCAAGAATCCTCTAGCGCCGGCTGAGCATAAGGGCGGAGAGGGCGTCAAGAATGAGCTGTTCGAGCTGGGCTTGGATCAGTTCATCAGGGGCCTGATGTGAGCGCATCGACCGAAAGCATAGTGAAATTACAAAACCAAACACACGTGTAAAAGTTTTGTCCAGCGGGATAACCATCAGAGTCCTCCAAAGGAGGGCTTCTGTTACGATCAGGGCTCGGCCACGGCGTGACCAGGAGAGCCGCGAACATGTCACCGAACCCCACGATAGAGGCGAACCATAGAGACCGGATGTGAGACGGGGTCAGAAGGATGCCAAAAGAGAAGAAAAAGGAACGGAGCCGCCGTCTCTTTTTAGGCCGGCCCGTGCTGTTAGTACAGATCGAGATGTCCATCTATCTCTCGCCCATAGATTATACAATGATACCTATAATTCCCGTTCAAATCACCCTCGCCTCGCCATCCTTCCAATCCCATGATTCTCATTAAAAAAAAAGTCATATCCTTAGCAGCAGGGCATCTCCAATGGCTACTTGCCGTCCTCTTACTTCTGGTCCACCGCCCTGCCCCATGCGCTCTCGAAACTTGTCGCGGGGTCGACGACGACGACGCTTTCCTCGCCAGTCCCCTGTGTCGTCCCCTGCGTCTGCTGACTCGGGATGTTGGTCGTCGCTTGGCTGGGCCTCGACGGCACCTCGCTCGCTCTGACATCCACGGCGCTGGCCATGATGCCCCCCTCCTCCTGCTGGATCTCGTTCTCCCAGTTGCTGGAGTACACCACCGCCGCGAAACCCTCCAGGTCGCGCACCTGCTCCATCTCCTGGAGATACTCGTTCGGCATGCCGTTGCCAATCACGTGCGCCTGCCTGGTGAGCACCGAGAGGATCTTGGGAAGAAGCACGACCTGCGAAGTGCGGGGCTCCGACTGCGCGAGGTCCGGCTTGTCAAAGGCCGCCGAGGCGAGCTTCTTGTCCACCAATGTGGAGAAGCCCGCGTCGAGCAGGAGGGTGAGTACGTGCGTGAAGGAGGGGGACTCAATCAGGTCCGAGGTCTCATCGAGAAGCCTCCTGACCGCGGGCGACGACGCGGGGGATTGGGACGTCGTGCTTTCGGAAAGCATGACGGTGCTCTCTTCCAGGATGCCAGACTCACGGAGGACATGGTCTTCCTTGTTGCGCGGCGGCAGCAGGTATGGAAGCCACTTGGCCTTGCGACGCTCCTCGGGCGTCGCACCCTCGACATTCTTGCGCACCGCGAGGGTGAGCTCGGAGAATTGCTCAAAGCTGAGCAGGTCGCGCGGACTGAGGTGGCCAAAGACTTGGCGGACGGCAGCCTCGACACGCTGGCCAATCTCCTTCCATCCCTCATTCAGAAGCCACCAGCTAAATGTCAGATATCGGCGGTTGGTTTCAAAGTCGTTGCCGTAAGGCTCAAGGCCGTCGTCGTCGTTGTTCTCGAGGCTGATCGTCGCCTGCGCGGCACCTGTCGCGAGTGAGATGACGCTCGACAAGTAGCTGCGTCGACCGAGGAGGTTCAATTGGACCCTCGTCAGCATTGTCAAAAGCGCAAGCGTGTACAGCAATGTGAACGCTCTCGTGATTGCTGCCCGGCCCCCACGTCAGCAAAAGAGGCACCCTTATCACTCTGATCGGTGTCGATCCACTTACAGCTAATCGTCAAATCATCCCACAACTGCCTCTTGGTCTTCCTGGCCTTCTGCGCCGCCGCCGCACCCGCGGCCCCTCCGTCTTGCGCAGCTGTGCCCTCCCCGGATGTCGCGGCCGCGCTGGGCACCGTCATCTGGCTCGCGTGCAGCCCGCTCTCGCTCTGCACGCCGCTGCTGACCACACTGCGGCCATCGTCGTCGGCGGTCATTGTGGTGTCCGCAATGCTCGGCGGACTCACGCTCTCGCCGCTGCCACTCTTGACGCTCTTGGTCTGGCCCTTCATCTTCTGGATTTCGTACGTGATCTTTTCCGTGTTCATAGCCTCGAGGATGCTAGTCGTCGCGGAGGGGAGGAGCGCGAGGACGGTGAAGGTGCAGTCTTCCTGGTTCTGCTCGAATCGGCGGCGGAGGCTGTTTGAGGGGGCCATTGTCAGTTCTTGATGTCTTCTCTCTGGAGTTGCCGGTCGCGGGTGGGATGGGGATGAGAGCTCACTTCTCCTTCGCGATGCGGTCGCTGCTCATGCGCTCCCGCGCATCGTTGATCTTGCCCAGGACATAATTCGTCACGACGTATCCTGCACCGACGACTCCCACGCCGATGGCGAGAGGCGTTCTATTCCGGCGGAACCATCGCCGGGTTGCGTCGAACATGGTGTTGGCGCTTCCACTTTTTTTCTCGAAGCTTTCCGTTGAATACTAGTAGACCAAATGAGGCACAGAGCTCTGTGGAGGGCCTGACCGCAGTTGAGAATGCAGTAACACCCCCAAAGACCAGTGGCGTGAATTAAAATACGAAGCAAAACTCTCCGAACCCAAGGGGCAGAATCATATGAAGAAAGAAGAGAAAACCGGGGTTCGCTAATCCCCACGAAATTGGCATCTGAGAGGGAGCAATGTCTGGATCTCCAGGAAGGCTGGTCGGCAAACGTAATGACTTTTGGGGGGGCAATTAAGCAGAGAGACAGAGGGCAAGGTAGCTCTCCCAAAGTGTCGTGGTGGACCGTGATTACCTCGGCCCAGCCACACCCACGCGATAGAGACCACGGCACACGTTGACGGTTGAACACGCTTCACGCTCCATGACTGGCCCGTGGCAGGCGCTGCCTTGTGGCTGGAGCGGACACCCGCGGCGGGCCACTGTACGCCGTAAAGCGAGCGTGGTACCTGAAGTGATACCTCCGTCACTGACTTGACAGTACTTTACGGCGTCACAACAGGTAACCTATCCGCTCTATCAGTGTAGGTAAGGTACGTACTGAGTAGGTACATGTGCTGCAGCCGCCTTTCTCCCCGGGACCCATGACCGGGAGCCTTTGGGCACTCAAGAGTTCGGGGTAAACGCATCCCTGCCATCTAGCGCCAACTGCCCCCCTCATCAGGTCCCCCCTTATCGGGGCAGGCTGCGGCGGCGGGCTGCGGCACATCAGTCTGCCCCTCAGCACCCAACACAGAGGTCCATCTTCTGACATCCGAGGGGGGACTTTCAGTAAGTCCATCCTCAGAACGTTATCATCGCCCCTTGAAGCAGTATCGTCACCGAACCCGCAGCCTACGACGGACGCAACAAATATCGAGCATAACTACCTTCCCGCACACGATGCAGCAGACGAATCCTCCAGAGTTTATCCTCGACGCCTTTGCGGACCCAGCATCCGTCCGGGACGTCGTCAAAGGTACCGTCTTCCCTCATTCCCATGGCCCCGGTTTCCCGCCCCGCCAGACGTCATATACCTCAACGACACGACGAGAACACATCGCCTTTGCGCCACGGGCGCGACATCCTCTCGCCCACCAAAAACCCATGAGCGGCATGCAATAAAGATGGGGACAAGAACTAACCTTCTCCAACGGCAGGAATCCTCCACACAATCTTCTTCCATCGCTTCTTCCCCGCCGTCGTCCCCTACACCCGCGAGGTCCTCGACCTGACCCTCCCCTACGTCGACGACGTCGAGCTCGAGACCATGATCGAGCAGCGCGCCACCGCCCTCGTCCGCCAGCTCGACGCCGAGCGCTCCTCCACCAACACGGCCAGCGGCGGCAGCGGCGGGCGCGGCCAGCTCAACGTGCAGTTCTTCGAGAAGAAGCGCCGCAAGGCTTGGCTCATGCGCGGCGACGAGGAGGTGTGCTGGGAGCTGTGGACCGTAAAGGTCACCGTCGCAGAGCCTCGAACAGAGACCGGTACGTCTTGTCTTGGGAGAGATGAGCGTGGAAAAATGGGGATGTAGGAGGCTGACAATGTTGCTACAGAGAGGGCTAAGGTCCGCAAGGCCATGGAACAGACGCTCATGACGACGGTTATGAAGGTCATCACCTTTGTAAACGCCCACAAGGATCACATCCCCCCCATAACGACGCAGGGCTCGAACCCGTTTCCGTATCAGATCAACATCAACCAGAAGGAAGGGGGCTGGGCCACGAGAATGGGCATATATTGACACGTATCATGACATCAAGGCACGACTGGGAGTGTGGTTAACGGGCTTAAGCTACAGCAGTTGCTTTACGGAATCAATGGAAGCGAGTATACGAGGAAGCATTTAATGAAGGCGGCGTTAGGAATTATATGGGCTGTGGGCATAGACTTGTCGGATTTTGAACTAGAGCAAATCAATATGATACCCGTTTCTGAGTTACCTATTGTTCAAAAATCGCGCATGAATTCACTGTTTAACGTATTCCGAAAGGGTATAGGCCAAGAGCATGCGAGAGAGTGACCGGAGGTACCTTTCCATCCAAACCAGCAGTCACAGTCCGGACGAGGGCGAACACGAGAGGGCAGATCGAACAATTTAGTGCAGTCATCTGACCAACTCAAAGAATGTGATGATGGCTCATACTAGCATTTGACACTAAGTGTCCTCCGTGTGGAGGGAGCTAATCTGCAACGCATCCAAACGAACATTTTTCGTACAACAAAAAACACACAAAAAGCCATTCGGCCAAAAAGCAGTTCCCGCCAATCCATAGTGTAGCCTTTGCTTGATCCTGTCCACCGCGCAAATCAAGACCGGAGGCCTTGAGAGAAAAAAACACACCCAAATGTTCCTACCAGAATCATGTCCCCAATAAGCCAGTATGTGCCGCTGCTTCGTCATTATCATAAAGCAACAATCATGGACAAGAAAAATAAGCCGCGGAGCCCGTATCAGACATTAGTCTTTAAAGTCAATCCAGCCCTGGTTTTCCCGCTCCATTATCGTGTGGTCGAAACAGTCGAACGCCTGAGCATCGGACGTTATGCCAATAAGTATGTTCATACATCGTAACGGTCGTCATGTCTCAGCATCAATGAGACAAAAAAGCCTCGTGGGAGAGATTAGAATTGCGTGGTGTAGCTTCGTCCAAAAGCAGGCTTGCTGGGCTTGGAGCCTGATTGCTTGGGCTGGGAGCCCGAGCCAATCTTCTCAAAGCCCTGCAGAATGTCGAGCCCCGAGTACTCGTTCGGGTCGTCCATGAAGTCGGCGGTGTCGAATGTGAAAGAGGGCCAGTCGCCCTCGGCCGCAACCTCGTAGAAGGACGAGGAAATCTTTGTCGGTGAGGGGAATCTCCACTGGGAGGCACTGTCGCCGCCCTTGATGGGAGATGAGAGCCCATCAAACACCTTACTGGGGGTTTCCCACATTGCAGAGTTCTGCGCGGGGGCCTTCAGGAAGGGGGTGGAAATGACCGACTTGTTGGAGTCTGTGGCCTCGGCCAGAGCGCTGGCAGAGTTGGTGCGCTCAATACGCGGGCGCTTCACCGACTTCTTTGATGGCGACTCCTGAGGGAGGCCGTCAAAGAAGTCGTTATCCATGTCCTGGAAGATGTCGAAATCACCGGCAGCCATCAGGTTGTAGTTGTAGATGTTCTCATCCAGGTTGAAGGCGGGGCTCCAAGGCGCATTGCCGTCCATCTTGCGGAGTGGAGACTGGAGCATCTGGCGGACATGGTCGCGGTGAAGGCGGAGGTTCGTGTTGGGCGATGCAGACGGCGGTGCCTTGGTGGGCGGCTTCAACTTCATGGCCGGAGTCAGAGGTGGCAGCATCTGTCCCTGCTGGCGGAGAGGCGACGAGGACGGTGGGGCGAACGCGTTGTACGACCGACCCTTGCTAGGGCTGTCGTAAGAGGAAGCGCGCAAGCGAGCGATCTCGTCCTCGGCCCTGCCGGCACGGCTGCGCTTGCGAGGGCGGTCAGCCTCCGAAGTGAGGATGCCGGTCTTGGGCTGCCGCAGCGCCGAAGACTCGAGCGATGAGATGTAGCCGCTGTCGTCCATGGAGGCAAACTTCCTCTTGTGGGACTTGGTAATGGAGGAGAATGGGCCGCGGCCGGGCGGCGGAGGCGTGCGGCTGCGGGGCTCCATGTGCCGCGGAATCGGCGGTGAAGAGTGCATCGTGGGCGGCAGGGGAGAGCAGTCCTGATCGAGTCCCTTGTCGTGTCCATCCTCGGGTGCGGCCGAGTCGGAAACGGGAATGGTCGCGTCGGATGAGAATTCAACGGCCACGGTAGCCTGAGACGTGGGCAGAGGCGGCAGCGTCGCGTGGTTAATGGGTGCCGGAGGCGGCAGAGTCGGCTCCTGGATAGGGACGTTGACCGGTCTTGAGGGCTCCATTCGGGTCGACATGACGGGGACGTTCTCGGCGGTAGTCGCGGTCTTCCTCGCCGGCTTATCCTTCATGAACTGCTGCTCCATGCCCTCCTGGATGGTCCAGTAGTTGCCTTTTCCTGGGTCGTCCTTCGGCCGCTCCACCTTAATGAAGGCTTTGTGAAGACTGAGGTTGTGTCGAATGCTGTTCTGCCATCCCGATTCCTCCGCCTTGTAGAACGAGTACGTGTCGGAAATCCACTTGTAAATTTGGGCGAGGGTCAGGCGCCTTTGAGGAGACCGGAGAATGGCCATCCCAATCAGAGTCGCGTAGCTGTGGCCCGGTTTCGTCCCGTCGTCAAGGATCGGAGGAAAGGAGTCGTGTGGCGGCAGACCGGACTCGTCGGCCTTGACCTTCTTGAGCGGTCTTGATTCCTTGATAGGTGCGGCCTCCATGAGCGTGCGCTTGCCGGGTGCCTTGTGCATGTAGAACTGGTCAAAGTTGATTGTTGGCGGCGCGGGATACAGCTGAGGGTGGACGTTTTCCTTGCCGAACCCAGCGGCGAGATCTACTACGGGTGGCTTTTGCGCGACGGTCTTGAACTTGGAGAGGTAGGGCTTCTTGTGAAGCGAATCGGTGTTTGGTGTCCTTGCGGAGGGTGGCGCCATGGGAACCATGTTGAGTCTGTTGCCTTGAGACTTCAACGGGGCGAGAGGAGATTTTTGGTTGCCTGACGATGCCTTCAGAGGCGAGTGTCTGTCGGAAGCGAGTGCTGGCGGGTTGAGGATTACGTTGTTGTTGCTTGCGGCGCCGAGCGGTCTTCTCGGGGGCTTCGATGCGGCGGGCATGGGTGCGTGGTTGATCATTGCTGTCGAGTTCTCGAAGAAGTCGTCTTGGAAGATTTGCAAGGGCTCGTGAGAGCCGGCGTAGCGTGTGGGTTTGGCCATGTCGGCCGATTACTAGACGTGGTCGATGTCTCCAACCTGGGTGAAGTGCTGGGTTTGGGTACGGGTAGTGGGCTGAAAGTGGGAGGGCATGTCAGCGCGCCGCAAGGCATCAGGTTAGATAAGTAGTCGCGGTGTGCGGTCGTGAATCTCCCGGGCTGACAGGGCAGGCTTCCAAGGTTCTTGACCCGAACGGGGTTTCGCATGATTGAAGGGAGGAGAAAGAGAGAGGAGACTCATGGCTCACCTTGGTCGGGTCTAGACTCTGGAAATGACTTGTGGGTCGTGAATGCAAGGGGGGCTTTTGGCGGTCAAATTGTACAGCGAAGCAACGACTCGCGATCTTGACCGACGGATCGATAGACTGAAGATGCGATATCTGATGAGCGGTGGTGATGTGTTGATTTCGGAAAGGTGGACGATGAGGTGCGGTGAGTGTGTGAGTGTGAGTGGTGGTGATGGTATTGGTGTTGTCGTTTGCGAATGCGTGTGAGTGCGACAGAGACTCTTGTGGCTGCAAAAGGTTGAAAAGAAAAGAGGGGATATCAGGCACGATAGCACGCGAGGGAGAGGAGGGTAGGCAAGATGTAATAGGCGGCGGCGGCAGAGGCAGCGGCACAGCGGGCAGTGAGGAGAAGTACTTCCAAGGTAAGAGAGGCAAGTGTTAAGCGTGGTTAGTGTGTGAGCGAAGGTGGTGGTGGTAGTGGTGGTGGTGTGGGAGGGTCGCGGCGGCAGTGGGAGGATAAGGTACTTAGAAGGCTAGGTACTCAGGAAGGAAAGGTAGGAGTGGAGAGGCCCAGGTTGTACTTGACTTGTCGAAGAAAGAGGAGGACGGCCAGCTCAGCACGCCCAGAGATGTCCGGGTGGAGCACTCTGGAGCACGGGAGGAATGGGCGATTGGACGAGAGGAGCGTGGGCTGTGACACGACCGACCAAGCTAGGGTACGCCGAAGGTGGCAGCAAGGGTGTGTGGTGTAAAGTGCAGACTGAACCGGGATGCGGATGCAGGGAGGGTGAGGGTGGATGGTGTGTGGTGAGCGAGCGTGAAAGTGCAGCTTGATATCGACCGGGGTGCGTTCTCTATCCCAGTGTTCCTCGCTCGCTCGCACACTCACTCCAGTCTCGTCAGTCGAGAGTCAGAAGAAGCGATGCAATGCGATGCGCCGCGATGGATGGCGACCGTTTGCTGGAACACGCCGACTCTCCGGGAAGAGTCTGAGATGCTGCGAACGGCCAGCAGCGAGCGAACGGTGTCGGGGTCGGTGCTCTTTTCGCCTCTGGCTCTGGCTCTGGTTCTGGCTCTGACCGTAAACTGTCAGATGGCGTCGAGGCAGAGCGTTTGTCCCTGCGTTTGCTTGACCGTCGCGAATGGCTTCGCGGTCGCGATCGTGGTTGTCGCAGGCGGCGGTGCGGTCTCTTGCAGCACGCTTCCAACGCCGTCCGGCTCCAGTTCAGGTCGAGCGCGGTGGTCACTGGAGTCTGGTGGTGCTGACAGAGAAAAAGAGATTCCCAGCTGTCCCCAACAGGGCTCCTCCCAGGTTCAGGCTTGTCAGACTTCAGGCTCGGTGGGGAGGGGTGTGCGCGCGGGTTACGTCCGGCAGAGACTTGGAGAGAGAGGAGCCCCAGGTGACTACGATTGTACGAAATGTGAATGGACGAGTTGACGACGTGGACAAGACGGGAAGGTTATGCATTACACATATGCAAGCAGGTTTTGCAGTTCATGCGAGACTCCGTCCACAGACCCGCCTTTCAATCTTTCAGTCAGTAGGTTTTTTGCCCACCTCAGACTTTCGTTTCGTGCCGTCCACGGAGTGTTTCCAAACGCTGCTGATTCTGGCGGATGCCCCTCTGCGCCGTTCCGGGATGGACGCTGGAGAAAAAAAAGCTGGAGTCGTGATGCAGCTTGACAGGCCGTGAATGGCGCTGCTGCATGCAAGGACCGGCCGGGGAAATACTCGAGCCAGCAGAGTGGATGGTGTGGGCAATGGTGTAAAACTGTGATATCGCTTCCACCCTGCCAATTGACCTCGCTCCGGGTCTGAGATAGGTGCCGAATGCTGCTGGAGTCTGCTGGGGCTAGCAGCACCTGTATTCGTATGGTGAGTGGCGGCCGTTCGTCGCGGACCGTCTCGAAACCACCAGACGTCAAAGAACGACGAGTGACTTGAGCCCAGCTGGTAATAGCGCAAGCCTCCCCAAGAGACACCATATGCTCGCCTTTGCTTCCTCTGGCAATGGTTCAAAGAGCTAATTCGGCTATTCAGTCATGGCATGAAAGTGGTCGTACGGGCTAAGCGCCCGTCTGGCCATCAATTTGACTGATCTGCAGCCGCAAAAACGAGCTTCCTATCGGAAAGGTGGAGAGCATGCAATTCAAAGTGTGGGAGTGTGCCGTTTTCTGTCTCGCTCTGCGACGACGTTAATTTTTGCCGTCTCTCTCTCTCTCTCTCTCCAACGCACATGTAGTTCGCTCTCTTTCATGTGTGGCGTCCTCGTTTGGGGCCTCTGTCCTGGCCTCTCATGCGCTGCTGCCGGGATTGATTGGGTCAAGGACTGAAGCAAGAGGTTATGGAATGTCGTTGGCGCGTCCGAGACGCGTCCAGAAAAAACAACAAACGCGTGCATCTCTGCCAATCAGAGACGTTACGTCATCTGGCTCCGTTTTCTATTGGTTGTGGGCTCAGGCGCCTGAAACTGGGTGCTCCCGACCTATCACCGACTGCAAGCCACGGATACCGCTGAACGTGCGGACGGGATGGACGGCGAAACCTTTTTTTTTCTCGTCTCATTGAAAAATTCTGTAAGGGCAGATGAAATTTCAGTTTTTTTTGTTTTTTTTTTCGTCTGCTTAAACGGTATCCGTAATTCAGCTGGCGTTCTCAATAATGTCTCGCGACGATTATCCCCGTTGTGAGACTTGAGCTGAGACCCCAAGACCAGGTCTTACGCTGGCCAGATCGTCAGGTACGGAATGCACCCGCCGTCTCACTATTCCATGATGATATAAGGCTGTCGGGGTGATGATGCTCGTTCGATTCGTTTGTCCCCATCATTTCATTCTCATGCTCGTTCCGCGGGCTCTGGGCCTTTAGTTCTGGCCGGTAATTCGAATTGCGCCTGGAATATCGAGCAGTAGTCCAGCTTGCCCAGGTGCCCAGCTGCGCTGCTCGGGCCTTTAGGGGATCCCATCAAACCTCACCATCATCGTCCCGTCATCCCAGCTGGCCCCGAAATCCCAGGCCGACGGACTTCTGGAACCGAGGCCATGTCCGTGACATTCATGGGTCGTCTTTCCAAGGCGTCCCAGGTCGAATTATGACCAGAGTGACTCGAGCCTCAATGCAGGGAGCAGACGCCGGTGCCTAGTGGTGATTCGTGAATGCACTAACAGAAAATTGCACGGATGTACGTTGAGAACTTGAGCGACGAAGGCCCAGACGTGGAGACTGGGGCACCCAAGAGGCTAAAGCGAGACTATCCGTAAGGTAATCGTAATCCACGACGGATAAGCGGTAGCCATTTAAGCAATCCTTGCCCTGAGCGGAAAGGCAACCTCGGGCGCAATGCAAGTGTCGGAGTGAGTGTGACGAATTAGCATGCCGTGTCGAGATGGCCTGCCGTGAACCGCGTGGCGGCCTCTTTCCAAACGGGCTGAATGTCTATCAATCACAAGTAAACGACTCAGCCATCGCGGATCGAGACCTGGGGAGAGCACAGTGGTTGACTGGGACCTAGGTAATTAGAGACCAGAGTCACCAAACAGATCGGTTTAATGGCAGACGGGTTAAAGTTGTTTTAGGTCTCTCGCAACCTGCACGCCGCAGCGCCAATTGCGACGCCTCTGCTACGACATGTGTCTCTCCACCGGCGGCGAAACCTTGGGGGGGTGTTCACGGGTTCAAGGCCGGCCGAGAGAGGTACGGGAAAGAGGTCTCAGAAGTTCAGAACCCAAGACAGTATCCCATCATCAGGGCCCAGTCTGCTCGCCAGGCACAGCGGCGCTGGCCACTGGCAGAGAGGCATCTGACACTAGTCATGATACCTGCCGCCTCAGGGCCGTCATCCGTTGGGTTATCATTACATACATGCACATTACAGTTAGGTTGCCATTCGCCGTTCAAGACGAAGGCGATGCGGTGCGACGCAACTTACCCGACTTGATTTGACATTTGAGACCCCAGACACAGGCAGACAGCCCTGAGGCAGGCCAGACGGGGTGCTGAGGCACGGTCCACCGTCTGATAACATGTGTGCAGCGAGTACGTACCTCCTGGACGTGACATCATCCTCTGCAGACTGCACCGGGAAGGCCAATCCCTTCACACACACGTTCTCGCTCTTGTCTTCCAGAAACCTCGTGTCTCTCTGCCCGTGCCCGGGCGCGCCCCCGGCTGCCCGTCGCCAATCAAACCGTTTCCACCTCCCAGAGGCCCATTGGCTGGGCTGGATGACAGTGTTTCAACCAGAATTGGGACCAACTCCCACTCCCAGCCCAGAGCAGAGTCCCAGTGAAGGAGTGTTCCTCCCACCAGATCCACCACCACCACCACCACCTCATTCTCGAAGCCACTTCCCAGTTCAAGCAAGTCGTACACGGCAGTGTGCTAGGTTCTGCCCACACCTCTGAAAGTCTACTGGCGTGCTGCCCAGCGCTCACTGGCTGGACGTCGTGCAGGCGGCCTGGTACCTGACAGAGCCCCCTCCCATGTGAATTCCACCACCAGAATTGTGCGCATGTGGCTCACAAACGGCGAGGGGTAGCCCCCGTACCTGCCGTACCTGGCCAGTGGCGTGCCTGGCGCAAACCGGGAAGTGCACCTCAGCAAGCCTGCAAGCTTTCGAGCTCTCCAAACGACCCCCATCGTCCAAGGTTCAGCCCAGTCGTCGTTCCCTGTCAGTCGATCTTCGCATAAGATGCAAATCTTCCCAACGGGAGATATCCCATCTCGCACATCAATGACAACGCATCTAGCTCGCCCCGAATTCTGACTCTTCTTGTCCTGTTTCGGCATGATTCCCCTCTCGACTAGGTCGACTTTCAACTTTGCCTGGGCCCTGGAAAAGAAGTTGGGCAGAAAAGAACACCCAAGCATCAAGGGGAAAAAAGTCTGTGTGCTCCATCATCGAGATCTCTCACGGAATCCCCTCCGATCATCGAGCATTTTTCTCTCCTCTCCCGAGTCCCCCCCGTCCCCTTCAACTTCCCAGCTGATATGATGGAGAAATTAACGCTGAAAATATTTCACAAGAGCAAGAAAGTTACTCGTCATCCTCTTACCACCTTGTCCCATCAAGCACGGTCCGGTGTCCAATGAAGCCCCCGGCCCGTCCAACTGCCAGCTCAGTCGTCAATGGAACATTGAAATGCACAAACCCAACCGCGGGCCACCACCCGCGCGCCGTCGCTACACACTACTGTGCCTACTCAACTACTCTGCCCAGGATACAGTAGCAGTGTCGCGGTGCTGCTGCCCCATCTCCCCTCTTCATCCTTCTCGTCTCCTTCTCTTTCTCTCCCCATCATCTCCTTCACGTCGCTTTCTTGCTGGGCCCCCTGGAGCGTGTATCCCTGCCGGCCTGATATTAATAGTCCTGTCCTTGATATACCCGCTCAAAGTGCCGGCCGTCCCTCCTCCTCCTTACAGAGTCCCGTCCCAACTCCCAACCCATCCAACCGTCCTCTCACGGTCCCAGAGGGCCGTCACTCCTGTCCACGCCTTGGTCCTTGCACGCCGGCATCTTAGCGCACAGTCCCAGACCACATGCACAGAAGACCAGGCCTGCCTTACCTTATCAACTCACTCCCATCAAACGGCTCCATCTGCGCCCATGCGATGCGACGGTCCCGTATCGTCAGACAAACCCGACAAGCTGTCTCTTCAGGAAGGGGCCTCTTAGACGGCACCCCTCCTCCGCTATACGGCACCCCTAGGCCCCCAGGGCACCCCTACTAGCCACACTAGCCCGCTAAAAATCAGCTTTTTTCGCCCACCTACCTACCTACTAACCTACCTACCCACCTACCTACCCCTACCCTAGCAATATTTGTTTTTTTCGCGTGCGCTGCTAACTTTATAGCTATTTAGACTTTTTAACTACTTAATTTTTTATAATTTTTTACGCTTCTATACGATAGATATTATAGACCTCTATAGTAAGCTTCTACTAATAAGTATAATATATAGTAATCTTAAGGCTATTAAGACTATATTTAATAACTATATTACTACTAATAGCTATACTTTATATATTAATACTTATAAAGGTAGTAGTTAGAAGAAGGAGGACTATATATATATTATTTTTTACTACTATAAAGCTAGTATATTTAAGTTTAGCTATATCTCCTATAAAGAGCACTAATAGTAAGTTTATATATAAAAGACTAACTACCCTTTCTACTTTACTATTAACTATAAGAATAATAATACTTATATCTCTAATTATATTAATAACTTAAGCGCTTATAAGTATAACTATAACTAAATAGATAAAAGTATAATTATTAACTAATATTACTAGTATTATACTTTAGTTATTATTAAAATTATAAAGCTCTATAAGGTTAATATTAAGTCTAATTAGATTTAAGATTACCTCACTACTATACTTAGCTATAAGAATGATATATATTCTACTTATAATATTAATAATATTATTAATACTACTTATTACTAAAAAGTTAGTACTAAAAGCCTAATTAAGTAGCTTTTTTAAGATCTTAAGGAGTATAAAGTCTTTTTTTACTACTAATAAGATACTATTAGCTATATTAATAAGCTCTTTTTAATACTCTATAGCTACTAATACCTCTTTATTATTTATAGTGATATTCTCTTTATAAACTATATATATAAGACTAATTACTATAAAATACTACTACTTAATATATATAGTATTACTTCTATAAGGGCTACTTTTTCTATTACTATATATTTTTTAAGTATTAAGAAGGAGGCTAATTATACCTAAGTATTTTAAGCCTTATAAGAAGCCCTTAAGGAGGTTGAAATTACCCTACCTATCTATCTTATTAGTAATTAAGAACTTACCTTCTTTAATATTATTAACTATAACCTATTTTAGAGTAATATTCCCTACTTTCTCTACTACTAATATATACTTACTAATATTTATACTTATGCTAAACCTTTATTTCCTAAAGCTATAAAGCTACCTAATAACTTATATATACTTAACTTAAAGTATATAGCTTTTAAAGAGGCTTTTACTACTTTACTTACTTTACTTATTAAAGTAGAGTATAACTAAGCTTTAATAGTATTTAAGAGGTTTAAAGTTTAACTAGAGAAGTTAGTAGCTTATATTAAGAATATATAGCTTATACTATAAGCTAAGAAGCTTATAGCTTATTAGACTAATTAGATTACTTATTTTAGCTATACTACTTTATTAGCTATAAAAAGTATTAATAGTACTATTAAAAATACTATCTCTAAGGGTAACTTATCTCTTAATAAGGTTTATAATACTCTTATAATCTTCTAGTATAAGTAGGAGTAATATATCCTTTATAATTAGTTAAGATCTAATAATAAAGTACTTATATTTACTAATAGTAAAAAAGTAGTTTTCTAGCTAATTATTAACTTTATTAGCCTAATAGCTCTTATAATCTTATATAAAAAACAGCTTATAATAAGCCTTAAGTATAATAATTATAGTAGTATAATATTACTACTTATACCTAAAGTAGAAGTAGTATATTACTAAGCTTAGCTTTACTTAATTTAAACTACTTATAAGCTACTCTATTAATACTAGCTATATTAATAGATATATAAGGAAAACCCCTATTAGTTATACTAGTTTCACCTATACTACTAATATTATAGAGATCTTAACCTTAATACTTTTATTATATATAATACTAATAAATAACCCCTCTTATTACCTTAAGTAATTAGGCTTTATAGTAAGCCTTAAAATGCTATTACTAATAAGCTTAAATCTTACTAATATAGCTATAATATTAACTCTACTTATTAACTACTTATTACTAATAAGATTAGTAAATTTAGATATTAATAAAATACTTAGCTTATACTAACCTTAAAATTAATTAGCTAGTCTATTAGTATTACTACTTTAAGTTTAGTATATATTATAGTAACCTCTAATACCTTTAAGGGTAGTATATAAGTATCTTAAACTTTATAATATTAGTAAGTAACCTTATTAGAAAATTATATTATTAAAATCTTATTTTTAAGTAAATTAGAAGCTAATAATACTATTAATAATACTTTAAACTCTTCTATTAATAGTAACTTAGAGGTAAATACTACTATCCTTAACTAAGATAATATATTAACTACTAATAAATCTAATAATAAGGAACTTATAATACTATTACCTACTAAAACTTCTAAGCTTAAAATTAAAAGTAAAACTATTAATATATAGGTAATAGATACTAACTTTAACCTATAAGATTTATAAATTGCTCTACCTACTAAAGTTAAATATTAACTCTATATACTATAGTAATAAAAAGCTATAGTAGTAGCTAAAATAGCTAATAATATTATTAATATTATTAAGTTATTAAATTAAGCCCTCTAAAAGCCTTAAAGCTAATTAAAAAGCTTAAATTATTAGTTTTTCTTTCTCCTATTAACTTTTTTTTAAAAAATATAAAAAAACTAAATCTTATTAAGTTATATTAATTACTATAATAAAAATCTCCTCTTAGAAAATTATATAAAGTTATAATCCCTAGCCTCTAATTAGTTAAATCTACTTATATACTACTAGATAGTTTAATAGAGACCCTACTAAATACTAAATAAACATTTAAGTAGGTATACTAGCTAGGCGTTTACTACTAAAGTATAAATCTCTAGTTTTAGCGCTAACTTAGAGTCTCAGCCACTACTCTATAGCTTAGCAGCACCCCTAGGGGTGCTGTCTAGCAGGCGAGGGGTGCCGTCTAAGAGGCCCCTTCAGGAATGCTAAGGCAGGCAAGGCAAGGCAAGGCAAGGCGAGCAAGCCGCAAGCATTGGGCACCACACTATGTAAAAAGAACGTCAGGGCATTGTTCGTCGTCCGTCCGGCCATCCGATCCGTCGTCGAGTCTGTGATCCTCGACATCCCAGAAGCATTGACGGCCAAAGTTGGCACGCTCAGATCTCATCCACCGTTCCCATTGCTGTGCTCCCCAACAATGGACAACGCATAGTCCGTACGGAGGACCCTCAACTGTTTCTTTCATCCCAAGTCCTTGAAGTCGTTTCTTTTGCCTTGGATTTTGTGTTTTACGTACGAAAGGGCTGGACTGGGACCCGGCATTCGCCTCCAGGCTTTTGTCTGCTAATGATATATCAGGACCCATTCAGAATAAGCAAACATGGAGTCCATCATCCGATCTCCGGCCCATTGACCAGGCCCTCTTGCGCCATTCAGCTTATCCCACTCAGCCTCCTTCTCTGCCCCTCACTGCGGCCTTCTCTCAATAGCTCAGAAGCAAAAGGCCTCGGTTTGCCCTGGAGGGGGGACCCCATTGTTCAAGCTAGAAAGCGCACCAAACGAAGGAGGACGAAAAAAGAAGAAGAAGATCCAAAAAAGCCTCTCCCTTCCTTCGAGAATTCGGCGCCTCTTTTCCAAGGACCGCCACCCCGGACCCTTTCGGCCCTCCCAAGCTGCAACCACACAGACTCGGAGGACCGAACGCGCACACTTCCAAACAGGCCGACCTGACCAAACGGCGGCCAACTACCTATTCCCACCGCCTGATTGTGGCCCCGAATAGAAGCTCGTCAAGAACTGGAGCTAGGTAAGCTTGAATCTGGAGCTTGTAAAGGTAGTACAGCTAGCTTCAGCTCTTGCATCCCACCTCGCCTGGGTTGAACGATCGTCCCTGTGCATCTGTTTCAAGTCGATATAGAGTGGTGTCGTTTCCTCTGACCGTGACAGCACCGCCGGGTCCAGGTCCCATGCGGCAGCGAGTCCCACGGGAGGAGAAAAAGCACGTCCCCTTCTCAACGTGTCGTACATACAGATCCTCCCCCAGGGACTTACATGACTCTAAAAATCCCTCTGTCTGGAAGGATACTTTGTACGAATACACACGGGCAGTCAATCCTCTGTGCTCTGCATATGTATCCCGTAGATCCACCCCCGTATCCTTCTTCATGTCGCCTGTTCCCCAAGCTCCTAGCCGACTGCAACCGTAGAATCAGCCTAGTTGCTCCAAGGTCCGCCTCTCTCGAGCCCCGGAAAGTCCTGTGTGGTTAATGTGCCCTGCGTATCCGCAGCAGCTTTCGCCTCCTCCATATCACAGATGCATCTACCGTTAGCTACTTGGCTACTGACCTCGCGCCTACATTAGCCTGACACTTTCGACTCGCCTTGCCGTGAACCCCGTGAGACCAAAGAATCATGCAAGAAATCGCACGCAAACGTTGGCACATGCAGCAGTAGACGGGCTCTGATGCGCGCATCATGTCACCAGGCACTGATCCCGCAACGACATGTCAATAAACACACTACACCTCCAACACGTCCCCAGGCGCGTGTTTTTGCAACAGCAGCAGCATTTCAAAAGCAGCATCGTACGAAACTCTCGTCTCCTTGCTTTGCATTGATGCTTCCAAAAAAGATCTCAAGAGAACCCTAACACACACGGCACACCCCTCACTTCCAGAAACCGGCACTAAGAAAGATCCGATCGTGATGTGTAGCGTAGACAAGAAAAGCAAAAAAGCAAGACGCCATCCGCCATCCGCAACCCCGCGCGCGCGTGGGCGGCCCCAACTAGAGGTCCGATCACCAGCTTCCTTTCTTTCCCTGTTCCCCCCTCGCAGGTGATGAAGCAGCACTACTTCCCCCTCCAACCACCGGATTGTGTTCCGTGTGCCCTTATCCTGCGCGCTCGTTACGTCGTAGAAGCCCAGAGAGAGTCCGCGCTCCCGAGCTCTCTCGTCCTGGACCCCGTCGATCGAAAGGCAAAAGCCCGCCGCCTGAATAGAACCGCCCTAGAAATAGCTTTTTTCTATTCTGCGCCACACGGGTAGCAAGCGCTGATCCAACCCAGCTCGAGTTCCTTTGTTTGACACGACGGACTGAGACCGCACCTCCCTCCCTCCCCTCCATGCCAAGACTCTGAGATAAAGAAGAGGGAAAACGTGCTGAGGGGGGTTTGCTAGTGTTTGGATGGGCCTACGTGGATGTACGTAATCTCGAGCTTTTGAACGCATGGGATTTCGAATAGCCGGTGGCGGCGGGGGTTAGGACAATGGGTTTCGGGGTCCTGTCCTTTGAGACGTGGGCATCTGGCTCGATAGTGACGTTCTTTTGAATGTAGTTCGAATGAGAGAGGGGGAAAGGTCTGAGATGATTATGAACGCACGTCTGGTTTGTCACCCGAGAGAAGGCGGGACGGATGCAATGTCTGCGGGAAGCACTGTCTTTGCTATGGGCTGCTGACATGGCTGACGTCCATCTTGTTGTTCCTGTAGCCGAAAGCTTTTGGGCACAGTCACGATGAGTCGCATGTTGACATACCGCGCTGACGGCACGGATGGTTGGTTTGAACGGGCGGACATCGTGAGTTCTGACCCAGGGCATAGCTTGCTGTTTTCCGATGCTCAGCTTCGTGAGGTCTCGGCCCTGGAACTTGGAGGACATAGTGCTTAGGTTGGCATGTTTACGCTGGCATGTTGTCGGCATAGTCCCTCTGATATCATGTCCCTGTCTTGCTGTTTACAAACCCCACTGCGAGGGGCAACTTCATCTGCTGTCACTCTCATATTAGATGTAGCATGAATCCTGCCTACTGGATATTTGTAGCTTCCACCCTCTTCACTCTTCATCATAGAGCGACAGCCGGCTTGTGTCAACAGCGAGCTGGGCCGTGAAAGCGTACGGCCTGTCGAAACAAGCATCCCACCTCGTCTCCCCAGACGTCCAAAACCTCTCCAAGACGTGCTTCACCGTCAAAGGTACATGGGTCCCGAGATTACGGCTCAGCTCTGGCAGCTGCCTCGAAACAAAACGGCGCATCGCCGCGTCGCCGTGTACAGCCTCCACTCCGAGCAGGACCATTGGCCAAACCAAGAACCGCTCCATCTTGGGACAACGTAGAGCTTCCTCCAGGTGGCTCTTTAGGATCTGGCCATGTGTTGCGCAGATATTCCTGAGCAGCGTCGTTCTTTCGAGAACGCAGAGGCTCTGCAGCGAGAGGACGCAATACAAAGCCACGGCGGCTTTATAGATTGCCCCCAAGAGCGCCCAGTCTGCCATAGACGATGGCGTAAGTTGAGGTTTACATTTGGCCCATTCTTCGGGCGAAAAATCATGAATGCGCTCTAGCATCTCATGTGCCTCCTGGGCATGACTTTCGGACCTGGACCTCGAAGCTCGTGATCGGAGATGATTGATCCTAATCAGCTCCCCATACAGCGACAGCGGGCACATTTGGAACGGCGACGACGACGTAGCGTATTGATCGACGACAAGATCCAGAGCGTCAAGCTGGAGCCCCGTCATGGTAAGGTCTGATGCCGGGCATGTTGTGTTCCCAATTACGGCGACGCTGTGCGAAGGGGGACGGGTCAGCATCTTGCACGATGGGGTCTCGGATGGCAAGCGACGTACGACCAGAGGACAAGCAACAGCGGCTCCAGCCTCCTCGACCCAGCCATTGCACGGAAGCCCCCTCGGAGAGAGATGACTCTGTGGACGCCTTCCATGTGGCAGCGCCAGTTCAGAGAGTTGCCGTTCTGGACCTGTGATGACTGCTGGTGCCTTTCTTCTTTTGATGGAGGCATGGAGAACTTACATCGGCAAGCAGAATGGTCAGTATGCCCGCAATCACCATGTCGCTCGTCTGCTCATCCTGCGCGTTGAGATGCTCGGTCAACGAGCGGACTGCGAGACCCCAGTAGATGTAGAACCTCTCGGACAAGACCTTTCTGGACTGTATGTCGCTCCGCGTCCGGTTGAGTCGGTGGCTCAACGTCATGCAGACCATGCCGAACTGCAAGTACTCTGGTGCCCTCGCCCCCACGCGGAGGTGCCTGTCCGTGAGAGGGTAGATGTGCGGGTTTTGCCCAAACTGGTGGATCGGGACCAGGTCTTGGTAGATGCACGAGTTGACTGCGATGAAAGTCAGTCCGGGCTCGTGAGGGAGACGTCTCGAGTGGACGACTCACAATACTCTGCGGCTTGAGGCAAGGCGCAGACGTCGGTCTTCATCTCGAACCAAGGCACGTAGCTGGTACTCGCCAGGACCTGACTTTGGCTCGCGGCGTTGTTGAGTTGGCATCGCTTCTCCCCGTCTGACTGACGTTTGCTCTTCCTCCTGCGGCCCCTCGAAATGACTATCCCAGGTGCGAGCCACTCGAGTCTCATCGGCTTGGCGTCGCCGTACCCGGGACACTCGACACCGGCGGCCGAGCACCGTCTGCACGTCGGCTCAGTGAAGTCGCATACGAGACATCGGCGACGACACTCCCAGCAGTGGCGTTTGCGTCTGCGACTATCCTCCATCACGGGTATGTTTGGTGCAGGACCGAACTTGTTCGAGGGATACTGGCTCCACAGGTGCGAGACTTTGTTAGTGACAAAATATCCAGGCTTGGTTTCCAAGCTGACGACAGCTCCTAGTTCTTCTGAGCCAGACCAATCACATTGCCGGGTTCGAGCTGAGCCCCTTTCCAGAAGGATGTCAGCGACGGACGTTCGCTTGGCACCCAAAATTACGCCGTTCATTTTACGACTTTATTTCTTCTGCTTCGATTTATAGAAAATCAAATATGTTGACGTCAGAAACGACGGCAATATCAAAAGAACGAGCTTCGTATTTGTCACTGAAAACGGCATTTGATTCTTACTCGATTACAAGGAATATAACCTGTTTCTACATCTCACAAACGGCTTCAATCTCCTCCGGAACACTAGTCTTATCGTCACAGTCTCTAAATCTAAATGAACTGTATCACAAGGGGAAAGAGCCCGGTATGTCCCTTCTATCTGGCTACACTAGGAACTCAGTAAAGGCAGCAGAAGGAAGCCTCCCAAACTTGTAATGTAGCCCCAAACTCCAAAAACTCGTCGCGGCAGAAGCCAAGCCCCAATGTTAGTCACTTCCATAAAATCTTCAACACACACACAACCCAAACATCAAGTATGAGCAACTGCATCACTTCGCTTGAGCGGGGGCTGGCAAAAGCGAAGAGCTCTGCTCGCCCCGCCCAACCGAGCTCGTTGAACGATCTCTCAACTTCACACCCTCCCCCCGAACCGTCCTTCTCCTACGGAAAAAGATAGCAAAGGTGAGGACGTTGGCCATCTTGGCCCACATGGACCTCGCGTCGACATCCTTCTCCCCCACGACCTCGACGCCGTCCTGCGCGAGGTACACATGATGGCCGCGCGGCAAGAACCGCCCGGGATGCCACACGTTCCAGATCAGCGAGTTGACAAGCATCAGACTCGCCTCGAACAAGTAAAAGTAGACCTCGTACCGCAGGATGGGGCTCAGCCCGCGCAGGGTCGCCATGTCGTCGAGGTCGACTTTTGTGCTGCCCGTGTGCTCGACCAGGCGGTACACGCACCGGACGAAGATCAGACACATGCTCGCGTACAGCGTGGATAGCATTGTTGTTACGTTTTTGGACCGGATATTGGCCTTGGCGACGCGGAAGTGGAAGAGGGCCGCGAGGCAGATGAAGATGACGATGAGGACGAGCTGGATGCCGAGCGCCGCGAGCGTGAGGTGGCTGCCCAGCGCCTGCTTCTCGGGCGTCGAGGAGGGGTTTGAAGAGAGGGCCACACCGAGGGCGTTGAGGATCTCGACAACGGCCATGAGGCCGCCGAAAGTAGTCAGGACTTTGGACGGAGGGAGGGGTGCGCAGTGGGGGACGTAGTAGAAGATGCGGCCGAGGACGTGGTAGTTTGCAAGTTCGAGGAGGGGCCTGGAAGACAAGAGGTTAAAGGATGCAGCCAAAACAACTGGAGACCCCGGTTTACTTACGGACAGACGTAAATAAAGACTTGGCTGAATACAAAGACCATCAGGGGTGTCTTGGTGGTTTCGCTGTAGAGGTAGTGATATGCTCCGTACTCACGGAGGGAGTAGCCAGCTGTGAAGAGGACGGCGCACACCGGGTGTAGGCCGATCAACTTGAACGATTTATAGCGGCTAGGAGGCTGCGTCAGAGATGGTCCTCGGAAAATGACGAAGTACTTACTAGCATTGCCAAATGTGAAAGATGGCCGAGATACCATACAAAGCGATGAAGATGATGGGAGCCCATTGGTTTGGTGCGTACACGTACAGGCTGTATAAGACTAAGGACCGGCTTAGCAGTGATACCATAGATGAAAATAGTCAGCGAACATACCGGGGTCTCCAGTTGCCATGTTCAAGAAAGTATGGTGTTGTGTTCTCTAACAGGTCGTTCAGGTGATAAGGAGGTAAACGCCCTTTTGTCGAAACCGATTGGAAAGACAAACACAGATACTGCGTGTGATGTGCAGGGAGAAGAGCACTTCTATTATACACGAAACCTACCCAGCAGGGAGACATCATCCTCTCGTACCGCACCGCCATGCTAACCAAGATGCCCACATCGTCGTCACTTGCACAGCAAGACGCCTTACCCAAATAGGAAAACAAAAATGCCAAGAAACGGGATTCGCAGCCCTGTCAGCGCGAACCATCATTCCAAGCTAACCCCAGTAGGAGTCTACAGACGCCAAGGCGAAAGTCGGAAGCCTGATCAGAGCATGTCCATTTTCTGTTCGGTCTATCGAGACTGAGAAGACCTGTTGGGCAGGTTGATCAATTTCTTACTATTGTGGATGAACCTACGTCCCTCTGCACCCTTTACTCTGCACCGTCATCCGCGTCCTCGGGCCCGAATGCGCCGTAAACTCGCAGTGTGGTGGGCGAGTGCTGACGTACTAACAGGCCGGCTTAGGACAGTATTGTCGAGCGAGTGTCTTCACTGACACCGCCAGTCACGGGCACAAGCAAGTAACATTGCTCTCAGGACGATAATGTATAACCAAATGAATACTGCTGATCAGAAACTAAAATTGCCCTCAACGAGTCTCCGCGATGCACATATCACCCAGATGCAGACACTCCATACGTATTAGAAACATGTGATTCAGGCATTACTATATGGAACAGCCGATCTGAGAATGTAGCGCAATT
Organism: Colletotrichum sp. SAR 10_71; assembly: GCA_025327135.1. NCBI lineage: Eukaryota > Fungi > Ascomycota > Sordariomycetes > Glomerellales > Glomerellaceae > Colletotrichum > Colletotrichum sp. SAR 10_71. The sequence continues at coordinate 281 of JAKMWS010000310.1, read as the reverse complement.
TCCGCAAACCGCCGCCTAGAAATAAATCTACTTCCTAACCAATCCCGAAGACTTTGCAGGTCTACCTCCCGTCAAGCCCGAATGAGGCACTGACTTAATCCAATACGCGGCCTGCAGTCGCGGCACCGCTCTTGTCCCGCGTTTCCGTCTTCTTAAGAGACCTGCCCATCTGGATCTCGCTCAGGAAACCGGACGGGCGACCACCGCCACCTGCCGGGGGGCCAGAGGGGGCATCGCCCGCAGGAGGAGGGGGAGGGGGTGGTGGCGGGGCTCCCATGCCT